>JAPWTK010000935.1:0-121209 GCA_029963805.1 Aromia moschata
TGAAGATATGATACAAATTGTGAAAACCAACGTTCAATTGCATCTGGTCCCAGTTTACTTTTGACAGCAAATAACCAAAATAATACATATTTTCTTCACTATTAAAAAATCTTTTATATCGGTACATATTCTCAAATTCGGTTACTCCTTCACTAAGTTGATGAGTCACCATTAACATAAAATGGTCGGAAATGTCACAGTAAATAATATTTGGATTTAAAGATCTCTTGTCAATATTACTAAAAATATTATCTATTACAGTTTTTGATTGGCCTTGAATTCTAGTGAATTCAGAAAACCATTTCTTAAGGTTATAGCAGGCTAAAAATATTACATAACTGCTTAGCATTAGCATCTACCATCTTATTGCACTGAATATCAAAATTAAGATTAAAATCGCCACATAATAGTAGGTACAGTAGACTTATAAAAACATTCAACCAATCTGTCTATATTGCTTATAAAAAAGTCTGTATCGTTGGATTTAGCTGATAACTTTTCTATTCTTGGGACATGATGACTGATTTTTGATTTTATGGAGAAATCTAGTTCAGCCATTAAAGTAACTTTAAACCAATAAGTATAAACGAAATACGTCATAAAAATATAGCATGCCATTTAGAATAAAGAAGTTAGTGTTCACTTTCATTATTTTAAATGTGTATAGAATCTCCAAACATCTCCAGATACAAATTTTCAGCTCCATATTGTTTAGAGTTCTCCCAAAATGTTTAATAAGCAACTAACCATGAAGCACATTGTATGTTTAATTCATTTTAAGTTATTTACTAAGTGTAGGGGATTTTCTTTCTAAATAATAATAAATGGAAAGAGTCATTACAAGTCATGCACTAAGAAGATCTTTGGAATTACGTTTCATAGTATCGCTATTTAACTGTTTATTATTATTACAGTACACCGCATCGTTTGCAACCCCCGCCACTAACGTTGTTAAACTGTACTGACCTTGAGTTTATATTTGTTCCTTTATTCACGCGGATGTGCGTTTCATTAATTTGTGGTTGTTCTGTAGCAGTTGGTTGTTCTGTAGCAAGTTCCTGATTTATTATTGTCGGATAAAGTACAACAAAAAAAGAATGCATTTTTGGCAAACCAGGTATAGTTAATCAATACATAGCCAACAATTCTTCACAATGGATGTTCTCTTTTGGTCTTTATTACTTTGTAATGAGTTGTTCGACAATTTTTAGCTTCCCCTGAAGCATTTACGGCGTAAATACCTATTCCAGGGAGATTTATAGTCGCCTAGGAAATTCCAGGTGCGGTACAAATCTTCCTAATTTCCTGATTTGTTGAGACTTAAAGATTTATAAGTTTACTCAATACTTCGGGATTTATATTCACATAATGGTGGGGGACTTTACAGTAATTCTCCAAACGAACGCGTATACCAGCTTATAAGTTTATCGCGCTGGAAATTAGACCGTTGAATAGTACATTAAGAATGTAAAACTGCTTAAGAGAAACTGTCGACGGAGGAGTTTGTAAGTGTTTTTGTGTATTTTGTTAAAAGTTTTCGCCGTAGGCATCCTGGTTTAGTGAGGTGGCAACAAATTGATACTATCGTGTCTTGTATTAACTGGATATACGAGGTGTGTAAATTAAGTAATGAGACTGGCAACGTAGCGCCAGATTTAGCAACACTGCGGAGACGGGACTTGGAAGGGTGGTAGGTTACACATACAATGCACCTTCAGTCCAGGTTTGAAATTGTTAGAGTCACTTGTTTGTTCTTTGTGACTGTTTTCGTAAACTGATTTTCCTAGTGCGTAATGAATTACATTAATTTTAAACAACGATGCTATCAGGTTTTGTTTCACACTTGGACACAGCGCAACGCATACTTTTGCAAAACTTCAACATACCCACGCAGTCCAGGTTTTTCGGTGGTTTAACCCATCCTCAGAAGGAAGAGAGTCGATTGAAGATGAACCACGTAGTGGAACGCTTTCATCTTCAAGAACCGATGAGAATGTCGATATAACACGGGATCTTGTACGTTCAGATCGTCAGTTGATGACAAGAATGATCAGCGAAGAGTTAAATGTCGAAAAAGGGTCATGTGTGTGGGACCAAACATCAAAACCAACTGGATGTTGCATCACGACAATGCGCTTTGTCACACAGCCATTTCAGTAAACGAGTTTTTGGTCAGTAAAAACATTCCTGTGGCTCCTCAGCCTCCTTATTCGCCTGACTTTGTGACTTTTTTCTCTTCCCGAGAATGAATAATCACCTCAAGGGACGTCATTTTGGGACCATAGAAAAGATTCAAACTGTTCGATCAACTGAAGGATATTCCAGTATATGAGGTCCAGCACTGCTATGCGGAATGGAAGAACCCTCTCCAACGCTGTGTGACTTCCCAAGGAAGTTATTTTCAAGGAGAAAATACTGGATTGTAATTATATTCGAATAAAAAAATTAAAAAACCAGTCTCATTACTTAATTCTCACACCTCGTACAGTGCTCTACACAATGAAAGAATAAACTAGTTATAAAGGTAACAATTTATTACTGTCAAAAACGCTGTACTGCCGATTTACGAATTTAAATTGACAAATACGGACTATATGCCAAGTCAACTTCACTTCCGATTTTCAAAGAAATGCCATAAACTTTGCTATCCTACCAATTTGAATAGACCGTATTTTTTTCCTCATTGTGTACTGTAATCTACCTATTGTTTGTATACACTCTCTCAAATAGCACAGTATTGGGTAACTTTACAATATAGCAACCATTACAAGTGGAAACATTTATTTTACATCTTATCATTAAAAAAACACAATTATTCAAATTAGAATAGGTACGTTTAAATCTTGACCTAACTACATTTGTAGTAGCTGCAAATTTTCTTGGCTTATAATTTTTGAACATGGGATGCTTCTGGTGCTTAGCTAAATACCATTTTTGGAATGTTTTATCACCAATGCTTGCGTAGACAGATCCTTCATCCACGCTCGTTGATTGAGATCCCCCAGGGCCCTTGAGAATATGATGTGAGTGCTGACAGTGGGATTGATCCCACTGTCAGCAAGCAATGTCGCGAGATTCTTCTTAAACAATGGCCAGTGTAAATGGAAGCATCCAGCAGTTTTTAATATTTTGCATTATTTGCGGTATTTTTGGAAAACAGTGGATCCTGTGGAACGTACTGGTTCGGAAGACAATTCGTTTGTTGTAAGCATAAACCAAGAAAAATTGATTGTGTTTCACTTTTTTGGGATTTAGTCGGAAATACTTATGATAAGTATAAAGAAGGTCTACTTTCATCCTATCGTAAATACACGTTTCTATATGATATAAAGTTATAAGCAACATTGTGTCGGTGTGTTCCATATTATATGCTGTTAAATTACGGAATTCTCCTTGTCGACATACATATGTACATAATTTAACCCAAAATAAATACTACTGTAATAAAAACGTGTCGTATGGAGCCTCGTACAAGAACTTTGTCCACTGTCAAAACATTTGATTTTTTCCGGTGAAAGTTGTGGTGGACTTGAGTTTGGAAAAGACTGTCAAAGTTGATGTTTTGACTGTTGAAGAGTGTCAAAATGATGTGGCTCAATGTCATCCCAGTAATGTCTCATAATTTTATTTAGCCTTTGCTTAAATAATAATAATTTACATATTTACCGTTTACAAAGTTCTACCTTCATTGATAATGAGCTATCATTTTTACTTGCAAATATAATCATGTACATTGGAATATGCATTTACAAATCTCCTCAGAGACTTTTTATAGAGATTCTGCACCATATAAAAGTTCGTGAGAGCTGTTTGTGTACAATTACCTTTACACCATAGTGTACAATTACCTGTACCACAATAGTGTACAATTACCGTTTCAAACATAACGAATGAAAATATGGTAATTGAATGTAGATTAATAAAAAAATCTTGTTTTTCGACTGCACAATTTAGATTATTGTACGAGGCAATAGTAAATCGAGAAAACTTTATTAGCGAGCAGGAAGTTAAAAGTCCACTTAAAGGAAGCAATAAATGGAGGTGACCCAAGACCAGTCGTTTGTATCATACAGGAATTATTGATGTCAAATGTAGAAGGTATTTTGATAAATGTTTCTGCTTACAAAAATCATTTTATACCACTTGTTATTTAAGTTATTACTACTTACTTTCGTTCATAGATCATTTTCAGATATTTTGTATTAGGAATATTGCCTTTTTTGCACACACTATCCGATGTAAAGTATATTACCAATATGTCCATATTTATAATCATTAAATATTAGAAACTGAAAATGTATTGTTAGTTATACTATGTAACTTTTACGTAATTATACAGCATTTTGTTTTGTTAATATATTTTATAAATTGACGGTGTAGAAAAATTAAAATACAATTTGCCTTAGACAACTTTATGTATATGTTGGTTCGTTAGGGCAAGAAAATTGCTGTTCATAGTATTGTTTAAATAATTACTATTTAGGATGCATTTGATAAACACATAGTGTTTTATGTACCTGTATTTAATAGCATCTATTATATGTAAGGTTCTACCTTAATGGGAGGATAACCCAACAATAATTATAAAACGATTTTTAGTCAGTTACAAGTAAAACACAGATACCGAACTTGGTAATACTATGTAAGTCAGTTGCGGCCCATCCACTGGTTTAAATGTGCAATGATCACTCAACCAAATAACATACATTATCGCTGACATGTCCTTGACATAAAATATAAGCATATGTATATAAATATTGTAATAGTACACCTATTCTCTCCTATGTCCCATACTGTCTACAAACGAATGAAATAAAATATGAGAGGTCATAAAAATAAATAAAGGCCATTAAGTGGAAAAATCAAGCGTTTAATTTAGTTGAGGAAGTTAAATGTTATGTGTTGCATAATAAAAAGCCACCCATCAAAGAAATGTCATCAAATCTGGCTATAGATACAAGGAAATAGAGGTTATGTCGAAGCTCGAAGCGAAACTTTGTTATTGTCACACTTTTGACAAGTGGTTGTCACAATTTTAAAATAAATAATGGCTGTCACATAATGTAACAGCCTTGAGAATTAAATGAGGTTATAAATTTAAGAATAAGAATAGAAATACGTCTCTTTTTTGGTCGGCCAACTTTGATGACTTTGTTTTGGACGGCTCGTTATAATATATGTACATACTTATTATATTATGTTACCAGAATATGTATATGCACATGTATATTATGATATGTCACCAAAATTCGAAAAATAAATTCTGATTGACAATGTTAATACCTCTTTCTGTGTCGTTAATATCGTGACCAGATAATCAATCTGGTGTTCTCAGCGTATTAAAAATGTTGGGTGATCGTTAACATTATAGGGTAATATTTCTCTCAAATTCAGTACAACGGAATTTTAGAGGACATACCCTATCTTATTTGGTCTTTTAAAAAAATATTAATTTCCAAAAGTTCATACTTTTTATAAAAAAATGTTTTTCTCTATTGCTGTTGTGAATTGAACGATTGTTCTTTATTAGAGTGATACCAAAGAGTCATCAGCAACAGTTTTTAAATAACTACTTGTGCATAACAAGTACATAAAAAATGCTAAAAATGCATTTTGTGTGTTAAACGAATTATGTTTTACTCATGGGACAATGGCAATTTTTTTGTCAAACATTCCTTGTATATACTTATAACGTATGTCTCAGAAGTTTTCGGAGAATTTTTTTATTTTTTATATTTTAACAACAATATTATTCTTATACAGTCTTAATTCAACTAAACATAATATTTACATGACGGATAAAGGCCCATGCTCCTCTATTGCACGTAACATGGTTCTTAAATGGCCCATAAGTCTTTGAGATTCTGCGTCTTAACTGCTCCCCATTTTGGGGTTCCCCATCATATAGCTTTGTGCTTAAATGAGACCAAATTGAAGTTGCCTTCGAATTCACCTTTGTCAGGAGCGTCTTGTATATTGTCCGTATAGAAACCGTCATTACTTTGATCTCCGAGTTGGACACATGAAATATTTTTCATAATCCATAACAATAACTTTTTCACAAAGACGAACGCGTCTCAAAGCACGGCAAAACCTAAGAATTCTTTCCAACTGAGCGGCGGTGTATTTTGGAGCTTTTCTTCTTTTATGATAATTTAGACTATTTCTGACTAATGTTCGACTAACAGTCGAGCGTGAAAGAATGAAACGAAGTCGTTATCTTCGAGATAACGTACGCGTTGATATTCCAAATGCGTTTTTTTGCTCTTTCAATCGACCTTCGCTCATTAAGTCGGCTTAAAACTTTGGTTCATCCACATTTAGGTATATACAAGCAATATCCTCCTGGCAATATTTTGTTATTCGATAGATTGTCCAAACCGAAATATCTTGCTCTCTGTAGATCCTAACAATATCGCGCTTGGGTACTCGTCCCACCAACTGAAAATATTCACCTTTATTTACAAAAATGATATGTCATATTAAACTTCGAACTGCTTACTAAATTTTGTTTCCAACGGCAACTTGACCATGTTTACTATAATAATATATATAATTTATATAGTTTACTACATATATTGGAATTTTTTCCGAAGACTTTTGAGACATACGTTACAACATATATAAATATTAATATTGTTCAAAGGGTAGACCAAAATTGCCCTCTTCCTTCCCACTATATAAATAATTTATATTGTTGCACTTGAACAATAAATTGAACCCCCAGTCAAAATTTCACGAGCCGCCATTGATTAAAGTGGGTGGGGTCCCCTTGATGTCATTTAGATTCACAGTACATCTATCATTATCAAAGAATACCCTTCATAAAACTGTCTGCTTTACGTGTTATTACTTTTATAACTTTATTTCTTTCTAAATAACAGAAAGTTTCAAACTGGTATATAAAAAATGTGTTGAAAATATTTTTAACTTAACATTGTCATCATGTTTCGATACCTTGTGGTTGTAGCTACATGTTACGTGCTATACTTCTTCAATTATATTGAACTACAAACAGTGAATTTATCCAAAGTTACCGAAATGGAAAACAAAATGGAATACACTAAATTAAATAACGAATTTGAAAGCAGGACTGGTCAGAACACAAGAACAATAGAAAATCAGAACAGAGCAGTTACAGAATTAACTTTAACAAAGTTCAACACGGAAAACAAAAGTAATTATTCGAATACTAAAAAAAACATAGATGATACAACAAATGAGAGAACGGTGTTTAAAAAAACACAGAAAGCCAGCAAAACTGACAATGAAACAGGGCCTGATAATGAACCAAATAATTTCAACTTACGCTCTCGCCGATGTTAAAAATTCCTTGTGTAAAAATCACACAGAAGAATTCAAATTAGGATTAAGGGCTTTGGAACCTTGGGCATTGCAAAGTAAGTGTTATCAAGACTTCCTTTGACATCAAAGTAGCTTTCAAGAAACACACAAAAAGAAAGTCTAGTGTACCGTATATTTAGCGTCAGTTCATTTCAGCTACAGAAAGTAGGAATAAGTATTGTTACACATTGCACATACATACATACGTACTTACAGAGTGCTTTACAGTGGCCTATTAAACGTTTTCGGAGAACTACAAATAATATATTATGGGGCCCAAGGGCGTAGCCAGGGGGGTGGGGGGCAATGAGGGCGATCGAATGGTCAAGTAGTCGGGGGATTGTGCTTGCCGTTGCCTTCAATGACTGCTACGTAGAATACTAATACTAACTTCGTTATTTTAAAATGGCATATTGTATTTAGTTTCTAGGAATACATTTAAAAGCACATCAATAGCAATCACTAACATCTAAAAAAAGAACGGTTTTCGAAATATTTCAATTTTAAGAAAAAAAAATTAATTGTCAAAGACAAAAATTAATAACTTTCGCTGTAGTAAAATTCTACAGTTAATCTTTTCCATGTGAATATAACTTATTGCCAAGTATATTAGATGCACGACAAAACGTACAAGGTACTCAAAATAGAAGGCCAAACCTGAACAAACGTTCCTATATAATTTAAAATAAGGGAGTTCGTGTTCACTTCTGTTATCTCTGAGTACGAGAGAGTCGCCATTATTTTAGGTACGTAAAGTAACCCCAGATTTTTTTTTTAGCCGAAATTTTTTTGCTCCATATTACTTACAGTTCTCCCAAAGCGTTTCATAGGCTCCTCACCATGAAGCAACCTATATAATTAGCTACTATAGTATATTATTTTGTATAGTATATTATAAAGTATGTATCGAAAACGACATTTCATATATAGCAACTGGTGGCAGGGTCTCAACAAAATAAATAAAAAAATACTACTTTATCCAAGGATCTTCAATTATCACAGGCCCACAAAAAAAATTTTTTTTTTGACTATGAGTAAGAATAACATGGTAAGAATAACATCAGATTCTAATTCAGCGATCCCAGAAACATAAAGATATATGGGTTTATTCTCTTTTAAGCCTTTATTTCGCGATTTGACCTTGAAATGACCTTGATCCCGACGTGCTGCGGTTACACGGACACCGGATTTGGATTCAGCGTCAAAAAATACAAGGAAAAACAATGTTCTTATCCATAGTCAAAAAAAAATTTTTTTGTTGGCCTGTGATCGTTTGTATTTATAATATACATTTTATTATAAACTTAACGTATTTGTCACAAAAATTATTACAGCGTGTCAATAGTGAAATAAAAATACCTTGATGGCATTATATTAAAAAAAAAAAACTGCGACAGTTATACAAAAACATTGAAATATGTATCTAACAGGACAGAAATGTGAAAAAATTTAAAATACTATTTTTTGTATACCTATCCGAATTACACATATGAGTAATAAAGACAGAGGAGGTAATTGGTAACAGATTTACAGCACTAATACCTTCAAGACAAAATTATTTTTTAATTGAATATCATTTCTCAAAGGCGTCATTTGAAACGTTATTTTAGTCATATTCAAGAACTTCAACCTTACCAAAACAATGTATGGTATTATGGTGCAGTGGTCCAAATGTATGTATAATATCGCTGTCCTGTAGTTCCCTTATATGATACTACACAAATGTTTTTAAACAGTAACCTGTCTGACCTATACACAGGCGTAAACCTTTCATTTTTAGCGATAATTTTTTTATATCGAGAACTTAGAGCTTTTAATGTTTTTTTAATAATTTATCGAAATACAAACATATTATTTATAGTATTGACTTTACTCAGTGGCACAACTTAATACACACACTTGACACAATAATAATAAAAATATTTGTGTCAAGTGTGTTTAGTGATTATTAGCAACAATTTTTGTTGTTAGGTACCAAAACGAATTTCAAAAGAAAAGAAGATAAATATGTTTACTACTAGCAACTTATTGTAAGTTTTGAGTATCGGGGTTAGTTTTCTTGATTGTTATGACTAGGGTAGACTGCGCATACGCGGGTCCTAGTGCCTTGGCAGGATCGGTCAGTGGCATACGTATGCAGGGATAAGAAATACACGCGTATATAATTTACAAGGCGCTTAAAAAACACGGTTTACACTTTCATTCTCACAGAGTTTTATAATGCCGATCCCTGCGTTGTAGCACACATTTCCAAACCCTAGTTATGATTAATTCAAATTAATTTATATCTATTTACTAATTCAAATTTTAGTTTTACTTCATTTTGAAACTGGTGACATTAGTATTACGTGTTATTAACTTCATTAATATTACATTATTTAAATCATTGTTTTTTTATATAATATATAATCAAAAATACATAATTAATATAAATAGGTTACAATCTTGGCGGTTGTAAAATATGTCTAAATATTCGTGCATTAAATTTTCAGGCTTCGCCTACTTAGATAGATCATTAGATAGATCATAACATCTATTAATCTACTATTTTGTTCAGTGAAAGTGTACAGAGTAATTATTGTTGAGGTTTAGTAGTGCCTTAATATGCTTTTGCTATATTCAATACACTCCAGTGCATTCCAATTTTGTGTGGTGTGTACAGAGTACAGCAAATACTCGTAACATCTACATTCTAATTCACTTCGACATTAAATTGGAAGGCCTTTATTATCCCTACTCCGTGTATTTGTGTAGACAATAACTCAGGGATATTTAAACTATTCGAATTTACTCCTCTGGAAACATCCCTAACCCTAAAATGTCGGAATGTGGTACGAATAAATCATATATATCTATTGAGCTAATAATGGTCTATTCTATATCTATGTAGCTGTATAAAAAAGTGTTATTACTGATTGATAATCGCTAGGGTTGGCCGATCATGCCGCAATTCAGCGGCGCGCGGCGGGCGGGTCATTGACTTCAGTCATTTAGCCCGACCGTCTGTCAGACACTAGCATTATTGTAAGTGTGTTCGAGGTGTTTATGTCGTCGGCGACGGTATTACATTACATTAATAATAATATGTTACACGTGCAAATGCCTAAAAAACTACCATTTGCAATACATCTGTATTTTCGAAAATTTATTTTATGATAGCGCGACCGTAATGTGTAGAGTCTGTAAGGAGAAACTGTTGTGTAGACACAAACGCGATTGTAGGCGTTCACACAAATAGTGTGAAATATAAAAAAAAGGTATGTATGCCCTTGAGAATTCGGTTTATGTTCGACTAACTTTTAATGCTAAGTGCCTGTGATGTACCCCTGAACATACTCGATAAATAACCATTTCGTGAGTTCCGGAACAAATACGTTTCAGATATGCCGTTACTAGGTCGCACAGTGTTACATAACTATCTAATAATTGTACGCAGTGACAAGTATACATTATTTGAAAATCAACCTCAAGAGGAGTGAAGACGAATGCGTGTTTTACTTCCACATCCACGTAGTGAGTGAAAGAATAGTTTTCATGTTTTTTTTAATTTTGATCAGATAAATAGGCCTCAAATATTCTTACATGTCGAGTTTTTGAGTTTAAATGAAAAAAAGTTTTATATCTGTTTGTCTGTCTCTCTCTGCCTATCGATCTGTAGATTTGTCAGTCTCTTAACTTTGTTTATGTAAACGATATAACGAGAACACTTTGAGAGAAATTTGAAAGTTATATATCATGACGCGATCTGGAGCTGAGAGATTTTAAGTTTAATCGGTTAAGGGCTACAAATGTGTTTTCGGCATAATAAGGGTGGGGTTTAAGGGGATTGAAAGGGAATGAGCATTCAAAACAGATCAAATAAAATAAGTTTGTTATATTAATAGTTTACACAGTAGTAACACAGTGGACAGAGCTCTAAAAAAATTGTTACTCTTCTTCGTAACCTCCCCCCTCCAAGAGGATGGATATAACTAAAATAAATTATCTATATGACATAAGTTATAAAAGTCATGTAGTACAGAGGTCATATTGTCCATAAAGGTCATATAAGTCAAAACGTCATAAGAATCTTAAGGGTTATAAAGGTCCTATAGACCATAAGGGTCACACAGGTCCTACGGGTCATAAAGGTCCAATAGGAAATTAACGCCATGTTGACCATGAAGGTCAAAAAGTTCCTAGACCATACAGGTCATAAAGTTTATGTCAAAATCTCACACTTTTGAATATACAGTAATAACTAAAAATACTTTAACTAAATAACTAAATTAACACTGACAAATGTAAACTAGTTTTTTTAGAGATTTAGTCTAATTATGAAAAAAAAAACAGATGTGGAAGTATTCATTTCTTAGGCAGCAGTTTTTTAAAGATAATATTTCAAGTCATTAAAGTTGGACACTAAAATTTCCGCATTCATAATATCCTCTTCGCTGGAAAAAGCGAACAGCATTTTTAAAAAACAATCCCTTAAAACAAGTTGTAAATTTGAGAAATATCCTAAATTTGATTCTAAAAATCAGAGACAAAACAGAAAATTCCATGGAAGGAAGGAATTCAAATTAAGGACAATTACTTTTAATAGTTCATCACGTTGCGGTTTGAGGTCGAGTTTAATACTCGACCTCAAAATAGAAAATAATTCTTGATAAGTCACTTACTTATTCTCTAAACGAGATAAGCACTGCATGAAGTTACAAGTTACTTGTATGACAATATAACAGACCAAAAGAATCAGATACTATACTTTCAATTTCAACAAATATTGTCTTTTAACATTTATATTTGTTTTTCTTGAATTCAAAATTAACTAAAGTACTTATGTATGTGTAAATACGTATGTATAAGTAACACCTACAATGGTCTGGCAACTAACAAGGCATGAAACAATGGTCTCCCAGTACGCCAGTTTTGATGACCGGTCGTGGGTAGTTAAAAACACAAACATGAAGACCCTTTTTATCAGCCGAAATGAATATTTAATGCGAAGAGGAAGGGGTTAATGTTTGAGTTAAGAAAAAGGAAAATTACCGAATATTATCGGATTCCTATTTTTTCCACATATGTATACCTACCGGCATGAATATACAGTGTGGAACAGCCAAATATAATACATTCAGTAGCTACATTATGATGCATTTTTTAGAAAATCCTGAGACATGTCAATTTCTAATTCTAAAATGACATCTTGCGACGTAAAAATGTTATCCCTAAATTCAACCCCCTTCAGGTGACAGCTACAACCCCTAAATTTTCAAATTGGAAATAGGGGCTTGTGATACTTTCATTTGAAAGATCTTTTCATTGTCTACACAAAACTGCTATGGTTTTAAATTGTATTGCAGAAATTAACAAGAAAAAAAAAAAAAATAAGTCAAGTCAAATGAAGTATACAAGCCCCTACTTCCAATTTGAAAATTTACAGGTTGTAGCTGTCACCTGAAGGGGGTTGAATTTAGGCATGACATTTTTACGTCGCAAGATGTCATTTTAGAATTAGAAATTGACGTGTCTCAGAATTTTCTAAAAAAAATGCATAATAATGAAGCTACTGAATTTATTATTTACTGAATCCATTCCATTGGGCTGTTCCACACTGTATAGTGTCAGTAAAAATAAGGTAGAAGCATGTGATGTCTAAATACTACCTGAATGCCAGGAAATAATCAGGGTTCAAATTATCTTAATTGAACAGTTGCTGCATTATTCTTTTTATTGTGTTCCTGACAGCCCATTCTGCAATTTCAGAAAAAAATAAGTTAACTCTGTAAAACTTTATAAATAACAGAGATAGAGGAGGGTAGACGTTCTGATTAATGTAATTTTGACGAAAATGGTTAACTATTACAATTTTGAATAAAAATAAGATTATTTTTATTTTTTATACATATATCTTCAATATGATTTAACCAGATTTAAGATATTGTGTCTGGTCTAAGAATTATGGCTCAAAAACGAATCAATTTTCTAGTTAACTACCCTTCAATTTTAGGTGAGATAGATAAGAATCTAGCTGCTTATTTGCATCCTAAAAATAACTTATGCTCACTCAAGCTCATGCTAAATTTGAAACGTTTATCTCTACACATGACGGAAATATCTTTGGAAATTTTAAAGGGCTGTAGCTCTGCAGGAATGCAAATTTGTGTATAGGTAATTTGTGTTAAATCGACATGATTTTGTTCCAGGAACACGCTGTAAAATTTATGACACGTATGATTATTACCTTTTAGGAGCATATTGATTCATTTTTGTGTAGCCAGTTTTTCCTAGTTCTAAATATATAAGATTATGTGAGTTTAATGTTCATACCTACTTGTTTGAACATTAAGATTACAACAGAGCCATTATGTTGCGGTAGACCATGCTTGAAAAAAGAATCGTGCTGAGAGGAAATAATCTGATTACAAAGATCAGTTGTTTTCATTGTTTGTTGTTGTTGTTATCATTGTTGGAAGTTTTTTATTTGTTGGCGTTTGAAGAAACAATATTTCTTCAAAAACAGATTATCTTTAACTGAATGGCTGATTTGAAAAAGGGAATAATTCCAATTTTAGGTGAAGATGACCTAATGTATTCATTTTATTTGTTTTATATACACGCGTATCTTGAACGAAAAAAGGAACACATGTGGCTTGTTCCACGTCTACTACCAGCCTGATCGGGACAAATGTTGGCAGAAAAAGGGAATTATCCAGGCAATTGTTCCCTTCTTCCACCCACTGCGCATGGGAATGATTAGATAGTGTGGTTGTAAACTTAAAAACAAGTAACCAAGCTACTTTAAAAAGATTTAAAAAAGTAAACTTCACAATAATGTAGTATCGTCATTTTACTTATCAGTTGAGGGACACCTTGTACGTCCCGCTTCAAAATTTATTGACGAATTTGCAAAATCTTCTTTTTGATTGGTAAAAGGTGAAGCAGTAGTTTGTACAAAAGAGAAAGCTTATATCGGACAAGTTCCAATAGGACATATTTTTGATGAAGCGTTTTACCGTGGAATATTGGCATAGGCAACCGACGATAAGAAACGAGGAAGCAGACGAATATTTCGGTAGTAAATGTAGAAAAATGCAATAAAAAATGTTTTTTGAACACACGGTGCTTTTTTCTTGACACTTTGTGTGTTTGTTTAAACTTTTACAGATTTCGCCATGCGCTTTTGATTTAGTTTTTCAATTTTGTTATCCAAATAGGGCCAAGTGCTATATAATGTTTAAACATATCTACAAAGGTTTTGCAATATTAATGATGGTATGTACTACAGCTGTTACGAAAATAAAATAGCTGAGTGGAAAAAGGAATGATTTCCTCACCTTGCACGTTTATTATCCTTATACGAAAATCTGATAAACACTCTACATCACCGGTATTTCAACGTTTCTCTTTACAACTTTCCTGCAGTCTGTTTTTCTATAATAGAAAAAACCAAAAGTTATACACTTTTTTATGCTCCTAAAACTACATCATTTGGATTTATTTCCTTATTTAATTCATCGATTCGATTATTGATGACGTATAATCATAATAACATTTTTATTGTCAAATATCTATATAAATATTAATAATACCTAATAGATGCATACAACCTTATATACACCATTCAAGTCAAAAAAAGCTACCCAAAATATACACAAAATATGCACCTTTTGGAGCAATTAATCAAAAGTGTAAGTAAAATACTGCAAAATCATATATGTTTTTATTCGTTTTTCGTTGAAAAAAAATTGAGCCGATTGACCCTTGTTCTTTCTTATATCCATTAAAACCGAATTGATTTGACTAGACTTCTGAAACAAAGTTTTCAAAGAAATTACAGCTTTATAATTATAAAAATAACCTTCATTTTCGTCGAACCTTCCTCACCCTATTTGCTTTAATCTTTATTGGACGGAGTTTAAAAATCTCTTAGCTTTAATATCCTTCTCCCCCGCAAGGCACCATTAAACGAGCTAATAAGCAAAATATAATAGATCTAACTTTTTTTCGTCTTTGGCAAGTAAGCTTTCTTTACAAGAAATATAAAAATGGTACTAATTCAATAATTGTAAAATCAAATTTTCTGTTAGGAATGGGCTAAAAAGTTATAAATATAAAATTTCTAATTAAAATCATCAGTGCAGTAGTTTAACCTGATCGTGACATACAAAATATGTAACTTAACGCAAATTAACTGATACATTTTTTTCAGGAGCAAATATTTAAAATGTTTGAACGTGCAAAAACTATCTCAGTCCTTTATGTTGTCAAATACGTTTTCCACAATTGTTGGAGGGGTTACGTTACCAAATCAAATATTATTTTTAACAAATATCTCTAATAGCCTCACAAATGTATACTATAGTATAGCGTTTGCTTCCAAAAACTGTGTTTTTGAGGTGTGGATAAATAAAGCAGTCCATAGTTGTTAAGACTGGAGACTTTTAGGAAAAATCCACCAATCGGGTGTCAAACAATTCTTCCAAATAAGCAATGGTTTGACGAGCGGCAAGGTAATGGTGTAGAATTATCTTGCTGAAAATAGTCTTTCATTTGTTCATCGTCATGTAACTAAGATATCTTTCAACAGTTACGATTTGGTAAAAAAAATATTGATCCAACGATTCGCCTTATCGAAACCGCTAGCCAAACACCTTTTTTTTGTGGAAAGAAACACTTATAGAGAAAGTCATCAAATGTTTCCATTTTATGCTGAACATGTGCGATACGACCAGAGGTTCCTTTTCTAAAACTTACTCCCTGATTTATGGCTTACTGATCCAGTTTCATGGAGTTTGTCAACACAAGCCTAAATTTAATTTACAAGCTGCGTGTAAGTGATTAGGTACCAGATTAAGAAACTGTTGAGAAATCTTCATTAAACAACAAGATGTCAAAATTTTGACTACGTGGGGATATCATAGGAAGCTCTAATAATCCATCTTCAGATCTTTGTGGATCTATTTTGAAAGGTTGTCGCTAATAAAAAATATTTTACATGTTTTGTTTATTCACTCTTCATATCGTGTACATTTTAAAATTCTCTAAATTATTTTCAACATAACAAACTGAAGAGGAAATGAACTTTCCACTGTTATCAAGCTACATTAAAATCGGTTATTTCCTTCGGTTAGCGAGTTAGCCGTCGTAATTCCTTGAATTACGACGTTGCTCAAATTGGGCCCCAAAAATCGTCAAGTCGAACATATTGACGAGCAGTTTACTTTCTCTGTACTAGCCAAGTAATCAATGGCCTTAGAAGAACACATGTAAACAAACATATAAGTACAGTACATATCACCCTAATACGTACATAGCAGAATGAAGGGGACCGATAAGTATCTTCTTTTTTGAGTGGACGTCACCACCGCCTAAACATGAGGTGGAACCAATCGCGATCAATCGCTAGCGCAGGCGTAAGGTAGGCATCCGGTTTGTCGCTGGAGATGCATTGGTTGAAGTTTGAAATAACATTTTATTATTTTATTCACTTGGCGGATATCTTGCTTTCAGAATTCGCTTCGGCCGGACCATTTGGGTACATGGCTTCGGGTTGACGTGTAATACCGACAAGATGATTGACCCATTATAGGATTCGGAACACCTGCTGTTTTTAGAAGCAGGTCCGGCTCGGAATCGTTTCCGAAATACATATCATTTCATAGAACCTTTTACAATTGATTTGGATTTATTTAATGAATTTTACGTAATGAATTTTACCTTTAAACCGAAGAAATATTCGAATCTTACTTGCCTTAAATTTTATACCTGCCAAACAGGTACTTGGAATAAGTCGGCCTTGGAATGTGAACACATCATAACTGTTGTCATAAAATTGTGGATGCCTCGCCGTAGCGTCGGTGTCTAGAATTTTACTATAAGGTATGATGTATTCCTGTTTTATACCAGGAATACTCGTTTTTCTACGGTATACCTGTTCCAAATGTATCCACATGTTCCCATAATGCCTGTTTTGAAACAAGTAAAACTCTAACACATATTTCATCAGATTAAAAGGTAAAATTCATTCAGTAACACAAAAATCAGCTGTAACGAAACTGCAACTGTTTAACAAGAGACGAAAAAGTTAAAAAAGAAATCATACGCTAGTTAAAAAGTAAGATACATTTTTAACTAGCTATTAATGTTTTGTATTAAATATTTTATTTATTTTTTATATAGTTTTTTTTGTGGGTAAGATCTTTTAGGTTTCATTTTTCGTGACCACTGACATTACGACACCTAAATACCACTTCGTCGTGTAATTTTATTACACCACTCCGTCGTGTAATTAGTTAGCTCCCCCAGTACGTTTATTCAAATATTCACTGTTTGCAAAACCCGTTTATTAGCTATAAATAGCGGGGGCATTAACAACTTTATTATCACAAAATTTGTTGTTTCATCAAATCATCAGCCACCGATATTTATTACGTACGTATTCTTTGATATTTCCCATGACACGTTGATATGTGTCATGTAAATATATATGTTTTACTCTCAATGTATGTCTACTAGGCATGGAAAATCGGATACATATTTGGCAAAAAAAAAAAACTTTTATAATAAGTAATGTCGACTATGTTCCACGCAAGGCTACATTCGCAAAACATTATGCACAAATCGAGCCGAAATTCCTCTTTTCTAACCGTACCAGGTATATTTTTTGATGGATATTCGAATTTTCTTTCTTTCTTTCCTTCGTCTTTTACACTCTCGGCGATCATTAAATATATATATCGACGATTGAAAGGAATACATAAAATATGTGATCCGTCCATTGTAAATTCCTTGTAATTTCCAGTCATCTTTTTTCAATCGTCTCTTCACAAATGATAACGACTGTGCCATTATTGCACAAATCCATACACAATCAGGTAATATTAAATTCAGTACACGAATTCACGAGTGACTATCTCGCGACAAAAACATGTTTTCAATGCCTCGATCGACCCGTCTACACCGCCGCGCCGCACAGTGGTTCAAAATCTCAAAATCTTGGACAAAATTCATTTAGTACTAAAGATATAAACATTTTTTGATAAAAATTGGTAAATGGGGGGTTTTCGAGGTCGCTGATAACGACTTTGACATTCATTTTTTAAAAAACAAAATGGCGGATTCAATATGGTGTCCAACTTTTGGAAAAATTTGATGAATTTGAGTGAATCTATAATGACTAATAAACAACTATTGGATAATTGTTATTTGTATGAAACATTACATACATATTTATGTGTGAAAAACCATTTTTAAAACATAAATATTCATTATTTATTTGCATATTGAGTTCATTAGTCGAGAAAGCGTGAAATATACGTTGCGTATTTTACGCGTTTTCACTGGTACTCAGTGCTTCTGCGCACTTAAATATGCATTAAAAAAATGGGGTACCTCGGGGTACTTGAAATTTTGATATGTTTTTAGCAAGCGTTTAATAAAACGTATTAAGATAAAAAAGTAGAGTGGAATCTCTTGGAACTTTCAACTTAGCCCTTCACATATCTACAAATTTTCTATCAACTTCGACAAAATAGAATGCACATAACCTTGTTAATAAGCAATTATTGAAAAAGGTTTTTTTCTGTAAATTTAGTTTGACAACGTTGTAGTACTGACTTTCAGGAGAAGAATCCATATTTTTATTTTTTTTATCACGTAACACAAAAAAAATTTGGCACGGTCGCACGCAGAATGTAAAATTTATCTTGACGCGAGATTGAAATGTTACACACTCGGCGGTCACTTTCACAATGCTCTCACGAAGAATGCAAACCCACCTGGCACGTACTATTGATCCCAAAAGGCACGTACTATTGATCCCATTGATTTTTTGGATTTTTGTCCAGCTTTTTGTTATTTTGATCCACTGTGTGCCGGCAGGTCGCTATGGGAATAGCACGCTGTCTTACGGAGAAAGTGTATTACAGAGTCCTGGTTTCCCTCGAAACCTTTGTTCGAGATGACATTCTACACACTAACAGTTGCGTGGGTTTAGAGGGGCAAGAAATATGCCCTTAAAATATACGGTTTATACTTCAATTATCATAGAGTTGGCTCTACATGACAGCATACTTTTCCGGACTTTACTAATTATTATTAAAAAATGGACGAGCCATTTGGACGGGCCATAAAAATGGCCTACTGTATCATCATACGTCTCAAGAGTTTCTCTCCAAAAATACATTCAGCAATAAATACTTTCCAGAGCTGATGATTTATAGGGTACAAACGAACGCTGGCGTTTTACTTTTATACATGACTACAGTATTAACGTTACGTTAATACCTTTCGGATTACAATACACTTTACCATTCAAAGTATTACAGCGGTTAACTGAAAGTATAAAAGCAGCCTGTATGATTTGATATATTTCTTTAATAGATCACGGTGATTTATTACATGTAGACCCTATAAATAACGGAATTTGGTGAAAATAAATCTTAACGTCGAATCTTTCACACGCTATCAATATAACCACTAACGGGTGATTATATCGGTTTATAACAAGGATAAATTTTTGTGGGAGCAGTTGAAATATGGAATGGAAATTCAGGAGAGGTTAATAACCTTCCTGCCTCATATCCTTATTTGGCGAGTTTCAGAATATATTTTCGCAACTTCAGGAACTGACGGACATTAGATGCCAAACCATGATTGCTTTAGTGTGATTTACTATTCAAATGATGTAGCAATATTTATATGATGCACTAGTAAGTAATACACTGCATTGTAAGAGTATGGTTTAAAAAAAATTAGGCGAGCATAAACCAATATTGGCATGTATTTTTTCATAAAACTTTAAGATTATAAATACGGAGTTTTTAGTGGTAAATAAATGTTTAAAGAAAATGTAAGTCACATTTATGTAACAAACTAATACATACAGTATGACTGGGAAATGAGTATACATACAACGTAATAAAAGAGATTATGTTTGTTTCGAAGAGATATGTTGTAATATTGACATTTCTTCTTCAGTGTATCCCCATACAAAGGATATTTCATTTTACTGATTTTCATTTCACGTTGTCTGTAGCTATTTGAACAAGCAAGCAAGCCTCAAACAGCAAATATAATTTGAGAGAAGCCTATCCGTATAGTCTAGCGCAGCGATGACGTAAACTCGGTAGGGATTAAGAGAGTAGCGAAGACGCACTTGTGGATAGTCTTACTTGAAGTTCCTTTTAAAATGTAGTGTATATAGTTACTCGCCGAATTCTACCATTGGCATTGCCCAAATTTTTAACCCATAACTCGTTACGGTATGCTTAAATGCCCAACATGTATTCTCGATAATTATTTCGACCATTGGGCATTGGAAAACACTCACAACTAGTAGTGGGTATTGAAGTTTACTCAACAGCAGAAGAGATCTGACATTTCGGTTTGTGGACCCTCGAAAAACCCACAGCGCGTTGAGACCATTCTGACTTTACCCACAATGATCTGAGTATTTCAACAGTACATACAACACATTAGGTAATACATTCAATAACGCGTACACGCAATAACCATTTTATTTGACTAATTCGATATTGGGAATGTGATAAAATTTGTGCAAAAATGGTTCCAAAAGACCAACCGACGAATTTTACCTATGACAAATGGAAGTAACCGTGGCTCCACGCTGTGCCCAAGGAGGTCTACCAATTTTGAAGGAGACAATACTGAATTGTAAAATTTTCTATTCGGAACAAAATAAAATTAAAATAAAGTATGCTATCATTACTTCAGATTTTAGTAACACCTCGTTGTTAACTTCAGCCTGAGTGTATTTTTTATGTGTTTTGTATCAAAAGAGTGTAATACTTCTCAGAGAAGCAAATAAACTCGAAGCTACTGTAACTTTGCTTCAAGATTACAGTCTTAGATTATATATATTTTTAAAAACTTTTCTACCAATTTTGGACACTAAATACTTTTATCAGACTAGTTTAACAGATAAGCAATTAATACAAGCTGTAACTTGTCTCTGGATACTCACCTAAATGGAAATGACGTATATTATGAGTGTTTTGCAACGCCTAGTGGCCGAAATAATTACCTAGAATGGGTTTGTAGTCATTTAAGCATATCCACAACGCGTTATAGGTCAGAGACCTGCAAGAGTAACCATGAAATCGTGCGTAATTAATAAGTAACTACGAAATACTCATTTGACTGATTAAGCGGTGAAAAAATAATTGACACATATAATTGTGTACGTATGTAACGTGTACTAATCGGAATCGTTGCATTGTTACGATCAATAATCGGAATCGTTTTTATTTAGGAAATAAATATAAATAGACCAACATCAACGGACACACTGTATGGATTTTAGATACTAAGACCCTAACTTTTTGTAATCTGCGATGCGATTATTAGGATTCGGAAATGTGTGCTATAACGCAGGGTCGGCAGTATACAACTCTATGACAATTAAAGTATAAACTGTATTTGTTAAGCGCCTTGTAAATTATATATGCATGTATTTCTTGCCTCTTGCATACGTACGGCACTGACCAATCCTGCTAACGCGCCGGAACTTGCATATGCGTATGGTAGTACGCCGGTCCTGTTGCGGGAGCACTGGATAGTTAAATGCAGTTTACCATGCGTTAGAGCCAACTTTCCGATCCCTAGCGATAATATCATTGCGATGTCACACGGTGACCCCGATGTTGCCTTCGCGATTACATACTCGCATCGCTTCTTAGGTAATCGGCGATTATTAATCGATTACATTTTTACTTACTCGTGCAGGCCTTTATTATGGGTAAAAAATTCAAGCAATGGACGAATTGCGCTATTGAGAGTAACATATACGTCAAACTTTTGTACATTTGTAGTTCTTAAATTAGAATTATTTTTGGTAAATACGAATTTCATGCTAATGAATAAGCCATCAGTACACAATACAGATGGAGGAACGCATAAAATTCAACGCTTCCGCTTACGTACAATCATCGTGGGAGCTGCAAGAATATTGATAACATCAAAAGTGTCCAGCCGAAGTCGTAAACTTCCTGGAAACGGCTTACAAAAATTGTTGCCGCAGTGCGGTGCAATAATTGACCCAGATACATATCATTTGCCTAGGTCGTTGCAAATCGAATTCACATATTAATGTACCATTTTTCATTCAGCATACTGTAACAAATGAATTAAAAGAATGTCCAATGTATCTTCAAATAATGTATGAAAATAGTGCGAAATTTTTGCTCAATTAAATAATTCTGCTCAATAAAATTCGAAAATATTTTGCCAAAATTTTCGTGGTCGACTCCCGGCACCGATATCACGGTGTATCTCATAAGTAATATTTATCTACTCTATAGCCTGTACTACTTGTGAAATAGGAAGTTATATTATTAAGAAAATTAAGTTATAATTAAGTAAAATTTGGAAAAATAACACACATTATGTTTTAAATTTGACACTCATCCTGTATAATTTATCATAACATAGTATAAAACAAAGTCGCTTCCCGCTGTCTGTCCCTATCTATGAATGCTTAGATCTTTAAAACTACACAACGGATTTTGATGCGGTTTTTTTTAATAGATAGAGTGATTCAAGAGGAAGGTTTATATGTATAATACATGCATAATACAGTAGAGAAACACTGATAATTTTAGAGGTTTCTAATGTAATGTCGTAAACCGTGCGAAGCCGGGGCGGGTCGCTAGTATAAAATATATACAGGGTGGGGCATTTAAGTTGACAAATGCGAATAACTTCGAAATGAATCGTTTGAAAAGAAATGTTTCAAACAAAAGTGCCACCGTTTTGAAGGCGGGATCTAACACTTAGAATGTTGTTATGTTTGGTAGAGGATTTCAAGGTCATTTGAAGGTCCACTTTGATTTTTTTTAAATAGGAACCCCTATTTTTTTGTATAGATTTGTGTTCTACGCTTAAAAATAAGTAATGTTTGTTTGAAGAAGTTTTGAGTTTGATTTCAAACAACAATTTGTTTCCCCTTAACCGTTGCACTTTAACTTTTTGTAACGAACGTTAGAGGACACTGGTTGAAATAATGTTAATTGTTACAGGAATAATCCTGTTACGTTAATTGTTAAACCGTGATTTTAAAACGTATAATTTTGTTAAAACGTATTTTACTTTGTCTAGACGTTTTAGAGATATTAGCCATTGAGGGGAAAATTAATCTCTATAGGACAAATAATCTAAATAACATCCGCTGCCACCCAGTTACCTGCGTGTAATCTAAGGTGCTATACCCCAGCTCACAGGCTACCCAGATTACCCAAACCCCTCGTAATTGGTCGAGATCCATAAAATGGGCGGAACCTGCTACAGAGTTTGTTGTATAAAAGGTTCATTTCAAAAATCAAGGGCATTATTTGTATCAACTCATCAATCTGCGAAGTGGTAACGTGCTTTTTGATACAAGTGAATAATTGTTGTAAATAATGGAAAACTTAACTGTAGCGGATAAGGTATAAATTTGTTTTATTTATGGAGAAGCCGGTCGAAATATGCAAGATGCGTGTAGACTGAATGCAGAGCGTTTTCCCGACAGAATACATCCGTGTATTCGGTCATTTTATCCTGTTGTGGACCAGTTTTCTGAAGAAGGAAGTGTTCAACCAAAGAACAGACAACGGCGACGAACAGTAACTGGGTAAGACAATGAAATTACGGTATTCGCTTCAATGGCTAATAGTCCACAAGTAAGTTCTCGCGCCCTTTCTCATGACTTAGGAATATCACAGAGAAGCGTCCTAAGGATTCTTAAACGGCACAAGTTTCATCCCTATCACATATATTATCTCTCTATCAAGACCTTCATGGTGATGATTTCCAGAATCGGGTAATATTTTGTCATTTGGGCCGCGAACAATTATAAACTGACGGAAATTTCTTTCGACGAGTATTATTTTCTAAGGAATCAACTTTTACAAAGTATGGAACAGTTAACAGACACAACATGCACTATAGGCCTGTAGACAATCCAAGGTGGTTACGCGAAATTGAGAGTCATCGACAATGGGCTGTAAATGTTTGGTGTGGAATCATTGGAGATAATTAGTAGACCATTCTTCATTGATGGTGTTTTAACAGGAGAAAAGTATACTCAGTTTCTTAACCAACAGTTACCACAACGTCTTGAAGATTTGCCTCTAGAGGAACGCATGACCATGTGGTACCAGCATGATGAATGTCCAGTACATTATGCAGTAACCTCATGCGAAATCTTGGACCGAAACTATCCTGGCCGGTGGATTGGACGAGGTGGTCCAGTACCGTGGCCTGCACGATCACCCGACTTGGCTTCGCCAGATTGACAAAGGAGTTTTGCTTCATAAAAAAAATACGTTTCTGACATAGCTTCCACAAACTTAATTTTTACTTTCAATCTTTATTTTAAAACGTTTAACAGTACAAAAAAAGAGGACCAAATTTTAGTTTGAAGTTAAACACAAAACTTCTTCAAACAAACATTACTTATTTTTAAGCGTAGAACACAAATCTATATAAAAAAATAGGGGTTCCTATTTAAAAAATCAAAGTTAACCTTCAAATGACCTTGAAATCCTCTACCAAATATAACAACATTCTAAGTGTTAGATCCCGCTTTCAAAACGGTGGCACTTCTGTTTGAAACATTCTTTGTCAAACGATTCATTTCGAAGTTATTCGCATTTGTCAACTTAAATGCCCCACCCTGTATATATATGTGATGATGCGGTCTGTGAAAAGGTACCAGATGTCGGAAAAACTGTTTTCGGGTGGGGGTCAGATTTCGATAGAGCATAAATTTCTCTAAAAATCTCTAGCGTTAATATAGCTCGAACTGGAAGTAGGTAAAATTTCAATATGTAAAATCTAATTTTGAGAAAACAATTGATATCTTGTTTTCTATTGCTCCAATCCGGCTGAAATTTTGATATGATGTCCTGCGAATATGTACCTACAGATCCTGCAGGTATGTGCGATATATTTCTATCGATATATATCTATTGTATCGCTAGTATGGGAGATACATTTTTCGACTTGAAACTGCGTTTTGGGCTGTACAGCAATATTCACTTTTCCGACATCTGGTACCTTTTCACAGACCGCATCACATATATAAATTTTATATATTCTTATCATTTTTTTTATTTCTATATATGCGGGGTTTGGGGAAGAATGGGGTTGAGAGCAGGTCCCTGTAAAAAGTACGGGAACTTAATTAACAAATTTAAAAGGACAGTGTCTGTAATAGACCTTCCAACATCAGGAATTCCAAAGATTAGTGATGTCCGAGTTGCAGATGTTCCTCAGGAAAACTCGGACATCTTTGTTTTACCTGATTTAGGGAGGTCAATTACCGACTGTTGTTTCACGTTAAAGTTACGGTAAGTTTTCATTTTACAGGAGCCTCCTCAAACTCACTATCGTACGAATTCTTTGTAAACCGACACTACAATCTTACCACATTCAAATTCATATTTTACTATGTAATACTTATATTTTTGTTTGCAGATTTATTTTATCTAGTTCAAATCGTTCCGAACGTGTACTGTAACGCAGGGCCGGACTCGCAATCTGTCATGTTACTGACGGAAGATGATATGCGAGAAAACAAAAAGACAAGAGTAAAAATGTATTAATACTGTATGTCCATCTCTATTACTTGTGCCATTCAAAAACGCCGACTGACATCATTGCTTGAGCGTACGTTGCCATGACCAATGTTGAAGTTAAGGTGTAAATTCAAAATAATTCACAATGACAGAGGACGACATAATACGCACATTATTTTCACGAATTTCGCACAGTTGTTTGTATCACTAACAGTTCTTTGTTGTCACTGAAGTCAGTGCATTATTATTTTTTATATCTACAGAGGACAATACACGTATACACGTATTTCTATACTTTTAGCCGCTGTTTGCAAAACCCCTTTATTAGCTATCAATATCGGAGGCATTAACGACCTTGTTACCGCAAACATGTTGTTTCGTCCACTGTCAGCCACAGGAATTTATTACGTATGTCTTCTTTGATATGTCCCATGACACTCGATCGGTCTTCTGTAAATATGTTTAACTACTCGGCAATGGAAAATAGGATACATATTTAGCAAAAAAACGTCTAAAGTTGATATTTTCGACCATGTTCCACGCAAGGCTACATGCGCAAAACATTATGCACAAATCAAACCAAAATTCCTCTTTTATAACCGTAGGGGAGAGAGAGGTACATTGATACACGAGGCACATTGATACACATTTAAAATTTCGCGGCAGAAGAAGTCCATTTGTTTCAACCTATTACCTCAAAGATGGCTCTAGTGTGGGCTACTCGTCATAAAAATTTAGTAACGGAAAAACGAGTGAAAGTAAAGTTACATGTGTTTAGTTTATTTTTGGCGCGAAAAAGTAATTTTTAATGCTTTTTTACATTTGGGTGTTTTTACCAACGTGGTGGCAATAGAGTGATGCTTGTGCCACCATTCCTAAACGTAAGTATTATTTAAACATTGTCTACAACCAAGTATATGCACTGTAAGGTTAAATAGGATGTCACTTGTGATTATTTCTGCCAGAGTGCATTTGGGGCACATTGATACATATGTATGAGAGGTACATTGATGCAGTATATCAATGTGCCTCTACAGTGTACAAATGTACTATTTTATTCGTATAAACGAGTTTCAGTAAGTTATACGAGGACATGTTACTTGTTTCAGGTTAATGAAAATGGTACGTACTTATCATAAAAAGACACAAAGAGCATTAATTGACGAAGGAGCTATAAAGACTGCAATAACCGATGTTATTAAAAATCACAAATCAATAAGAGTTTCAGCTGCTGATCATGGTTTAAAACCCTCTACACTTCAGCATAGAATCGAAAAGTATAGAAAAAATCATAAAAATGAGAATCCAGAGGTTTCAGATGACTGGGCACGAAGATGAAGCTGCGGGCGGAAACCAGAATATCAGAATATGTGTATGTCATTCTAAGTATACAAGTTCACAAGTTTTTTCTGTTGAGAGGAATGTGAACTTGAGAAATACTTGGTGAAATAATCTCGCATGCATTATGGTCTTACTTATCGTCAAGCTAGAGAATTGGCATACCAATATGCCGAGTATCTACCAAATTGCTCCTTTCCAGAAAGATGGGAGTTGAATAAAACTGCTGGCAAAACTGACAATAAGACTTTTGTTTTTCCTAACGTTCAGGACATCAGTTTAGTGCTTCGAGGAGATGTCGAATTCAAACTGCCCAAACCCATTGCTGCTGGTGGTACACTTCACCAAAATAGATCTTTTTATTTTCCAACAGTTCCTAATCTTATAATTTAGTAAATATTGCACTACAGTATTACTTTTGTTTCTAGTGTATTGTATGTGTATCAATGTTCCCTAGGACTGTATCAATTTACCCCACCAGAGAGGTAGTTTGATGCAAATGTAGACATTAAAAAAAGTTGCAAAAACTCCAAACTTGTTTTTATTTTTCCTTTAAATAGAGCATCATATGAAAGACAAATACATAGGCTGTAAGCCTAAAATAAGAAGATGGCGACAAGTATTTTGTCTTGGACAAAATCATAATCACGACAAAAATTGTATCATTGCCTCCCTCTCCCCTATATTGCCTCCCTCTCCCCTATAGTATATTTGTTTGGTGAATATTTGAATCCAAATGTCTTTTACACTCTCGGCGATCACGGAATTTATATCGACGATTGCAAGGAATACATAAAATGTATGATCTTTTTACAGTCTATTAACAAATGATAACGACTGTGCCATTATTGCAGAAATATTTACGACGCGGCGATCGACCCGTTTACACCGCGGGTAAGGCCGGTATCGGAATAGCCCGCCGTCTTACGGAGAAAGAATATTACGGTCCCGGGTTCCCGCTAAGACTTCGTTTGGGATAACGTTCTACGCACGGACAGTGGTTTGTTTATACAGAGGCAAAAAATATGGGCTTAACGAATACGGTTTATAATTTGATTATCATAGAGTTGTATAGTGCCGGCTCTGCGTGACACCATACTTTCCCGGACCTTAGTCATAATGAAACTTTTGTTTTCTATATATACTTAAAATCGTATTATTGTGGCAACTAGATTCCAATACCTTGTTATAATTATTTCATTTCCCTAATTTTACAAACCAAAACGTTAAAACGCTACATTGCCCTTTTTATGCCATCACTAGAACTTGAAAATGGAAACAGAAATTTTAAATAAATATTGCAAAACATTGTCATATCGCAATAAAACTGGAGATTTTAATGGCGAAGGTAGGTATATAAAAGTATGCTTATGTTTCTGTTACAGTGTTTGATTCGTCGTCTAAAATGAACTCTGGAATTTTAAATGGCAATTTAGCTGAGTACGGTGCCTATAGACAATGCTTAAATATTTATGAAAATACAGTATACGGACCCATTAGAGGCAAGCACTGCAGTTTCAGAATAACTCCCACTGAGAATTTGTTGAAAATTATATTGGGTTTTCGGAATGTATCCGAAAGGGTAAGTATTTAGTTGTGTTTATTTGCTACATTAAGAATTAAATGGTTTGTATATTTAATTAACAGCCTCCCACATACCTTTAAATTTCATACATACTTTATAATGCATACGGAGAGGTAGAACATTGTTTGGCGATGTAGGTATATTTGACGAAAAGTTGTCATGATGTATCTTAAAAAAACACGCTTATAAAATATTATCCACCAGGTAAACTGCTGTTTCCTTTAGCTTGTTAACGATTTTTTTTATTATGTAGCAAAGAATCGCTACTAAAATGATAAAGTAATAGGATTTTTTTCCTTTTTCCAAACACTACTAATTGTATAATTTAATTTTCGGTAAAAGATAATGTATATTTCCTTTTATTATGGTTTCAGAAGTTTGTAACTGATTAAAAGGTATAAATGGATAAAACTAATAAAAAAAGTTCATGGAGTTCAAGAGTATATGAAGATAGCAACACACTTGTTCCCGAACCTTAAAAGCCAAACAAACAGTTTCAGCTTCTAAAGTTTTTGAGGCAGTTTAAGTACTTGAAACCCTAAGCGTGGAATAGGGTTGCCACTGAGAGAAGAGATTATATAAACTTCAGGAATTTATTTCTTGTAATATATCCAAATTACAGAGTAATTTTTCTTTTTAAGAGAATACAAAACATAGGTTAACTAAAGAAATACCCGTAACAGATTGATCAAAATGTAACAAATTCAATAAAACCAAAACACGCGTGATTACAAAAAAAAATACATTCAATAAAACCAAAACAGATAAAATTTTAATTACAAAAATTCATATTTTCGAGATATGACATCATCTTCTTTTTTTAATGGCAGTCCCCTGTTTTAGATTTTGGTAAATCTAGTATTATTTAAAACAACTGCACACAAATGTTACTACTTTGTGTCAGAAAATTTTAGAGAAAATTCCAAATGAGTATCAAAATTAACAGTAACATTAAAAACAAAATGCAAGATCAGGCCAACCGGTTCTCAAATTGCCATCCATTGACTTCTTGACAATGGGAAAGTCTATCTACAAATTCACTGAGTATATATAGTAATGACTTTTCCAGGAATCTAACGATCTACGAATCTTAGAACCTAGAAAAAATCTTTCCTGGGCACTATATAGCTGCTGAAATAGAGTGGCGTCCGAGACAGTTAACGACCTAGTCGACGTAGTACTTTTGCTGCTCTCTGTATATAAGCAAATATTTATAAATAGGGTAAAAGTTTGATTTTGTATTTACAGCAATTAAAGAAAATAACACTGAACTAAAATAGATATAGGTGTCAGGAAAATATATAATTTTCCGTATAATAATTTTTGCAAAATTCTGAGACGTAGAGGTTTTATAACAAATTTATAAATATGTGTTCCTAAAACTGTTCAGCAGGGTAGGATAAAAATTCCTAGAACTGTTTAGCAGGATAAAATTAAATATCAGATAAGCAGGAGAATAATTAGAAGAAGGAGGTCTGCTAATCATACGTAACTGTCCTCTCAAAAAATAACAAAGTTAACAAAATAGACATCGCATAAATAAAAATTATACCAGCCAATTATATCAGTCACTTGACTGATTATGTTTAATGTTGATAAGTCTGGCAACATGAGGTGGATGGGGCATCGAAGAACAGTGGAATGTCAGGCTGGGTGTCCAGAGATGACTCCTTCTGACTTTTTTTAGGGTTATATCAAAGATCGCTTGTATCAATAGACCACAGAATATGGTAGAGCTTCAAGAAATAATAAGAGATGCAGTTGCTAATATTCCTCCGAACACGCTGGAGCACTCACTGCAAAATTTTGTTCAGAGTCAAGAGGTCTATATTAAATCAAAAGGATCTCATAAAATAATTTCCAATGTCATAACATAACATCGTATATGTTACAAAATAAGTATTCAATCAATTAACTAACAATAAGATAAGGGTATGTTAGGTACTGTTTATTTTCAAGTTAAGTTAGGTTAAGTTAGGTTTAGTTTGCACTATCATTATTTTTTTGTTTGTATTATAAAGCAAGTATATCGTAATTAGTAAACGACAATTATTTGAATTCGTTCGTGGAGTAATTGAACAAATGTAATCGTTTATATTTCGGAAGCGGTTTAAAATATGGTTAGAGAATGATCAATGAAATGTGTGTAGAATTCTACGAGGAATTCAAAAATGAAATACCAGCACAAACCTTATTTTCCTGTCAAGAATTCTCATCATATCCTCAGGATAAAAGCGATAGAAATAAGTTAAAACCGGACTAGTAGTAACAAAACTGAACCAAACGGGTAAAATTCAGTGTAGCATAGCCATAACCATTATGTAATAAGATTAAGTTCAGTGACTAGACAGGCACAAAACTGCTTATTCACACCATAATTGACAGCCAATATTGCTAATGTATCTCCCTGCATTATCTAGATTAATACGCTCCATTAATTTAATTCCAAGAAAAAAATATGCACGTTGCACGCTTTACACCGTCATTCTCAATATAATTATATTTCCCAGGCCCACCTTACCTATTAATTATTGCCTGTCTTTTCAATGAAGACAAATGTCCTGTCTTCATTATAGGGTCTGTTTCGCTAGATTCTCGTTTCCCACTTGGTTGCTGTTTCTGTCCGTCGGCGTCGTTACATTCACAGTTACATGCACAGCTTTTATGTTGGATCGTATGTTAGTCTGTTAATGTTCAATCTGTTGTTGTGTTGTCGACGAGGAAACTTATGACATTTCGTGAAAGTTGTACGTTAATAGATGGAGTAAGATCGATCTCACTGATTTTTCCCAAATGCCCCAAAGATGCAGATTGCTGTTACAGATACTGAATACAAAAATGAATTAATGTCAAATCATACCAAAATACCCACTACAAAACTTACAGACCTTACAGTTTTACAATACGCCGCTGGCTTTTCACAGGACATGTACAACTTCTGTACTTGTATGTGATTTGTACTTCACGTCTACGCAGCATCATGTTTACAATAAGTATAATGTGACAAAAAGTAGAATTACAAAAAAGTTTGAGTTAAGCAACATGAAGCTAACAACTGAACTTATAAACCTGTCTTTTTATAAAGTTTTCTTATCTAAGCTGACTACGATGTTTCTGGGGATGTAACGCGAGTAGGATATCTTAATTTTTCATTATCATTCTTTCAATTTCACTCACAATATTTAGATTAATTAAAATTAGTAAAAATTATACATTTTTTTTGTGACTCTTTTGTGATCAAAGAGGTGTGAAAACGCATAAATTTCAAATTACAGTAACTACATATTTGTTTTATCCTGAAATGTACGTAAATTAAAAAAGAAAACAAAGTTCATTTGGTTCAATATTTATTCTCATCCATTGATCATGACTTATTAGTTTTGATTGATGTTATTAGATTTGATCTTTTAAAGCAGCGGTCGGCAAGCACCGGCCCGACAACCTATTTTCTGCGACCCGTAAGGAAGAATAAAAAAACTTAATTTTATTTCCTTTTTTTACCCATTAAGTCCCAAATGTCCTGAAGAGTTTTCAGCCAGCTTATTTTCAATGTGATCGGTGCTGAAAAAATTTTGATCTGGTCTATTTCGACGTAAAATTTCATGATTTTCAGAATATGGCCTTAGAATTTTTTCAAAAATTGATTTTAAAAAAGTGCGTTTTAATAAAATTACGATTTATTCGACAACAAAAAATTAGACCTGAATTTCTTTATGAAACAGGTAACCCAGAAAAAAATCGCAGCCTGGAGCCCTAAACTTAAAATAAATAGATTTATTTTATTTTTAAAATATTTTTGGTAAAACAAAATGGCGGCCGAAACAATATTTTTGTATAAACTTTTTTCTTAAATGGAAATTGTTTTTAAAAACCTGAAAAAAATTGAGAGGATTATTCCATTTAAAATAACAAACTTGACATCTACTTCCGGTATAACCGGAAGTGCGATTAACGTGAAAATATTTTAGGCGTATGTCCCCCATAGACCTTAGTATGTCACCAAATTTTCAGATTTTTGATAATTATAGTTTTCCCATAATCGATCGATGCAGTTCCCGGAGGACCACCCTGTATTTTTAATTACGTGTATATTTAACTTTATAATCGTTATTGTTTATTTAATTATTATTGAAATTAACCTGTAACATGTTCATTTAGTTTAGCTTTAAAAGCAATCAAATATCTAACTGATTTTTTTATCGAATTACCAACATTATCAAAGAAACTGACGACCATTAAGAAAGAGAAGAGCTTTTAGGGCAATTCCCTGGTCTGTCATTCGTCCAACACAACTGATACAGATTGTACTTGAGGTTTAAATGGGTCGAGGGTTCCAGAGATTAATAAAGCTCTAGGGATATCAAGGAACACCCATATATAAAATATTACAATATAGAATACTTGCACACTTTCAAGAAGGGTAATTTATGGGGAGAAGCGTACATCGTTTGTTAAAAAAATATTACAGTAAAAAGGGGCTACTTGGGAATTGGGGCTTTATTGGATTTTCCTCTAATAAATTATAACTTTGCACTTCAGTGAGCGGCCTAGAAAACAGGAATATTTGCGATTGAGTTTACGCAAATTTTACATAGCTTTTTAAGATTAATATGTTTTCTGAGGTTGATCCAGTACTTAAAATAAAAAAATGTCTGGATATGAAATATCTTAGTCTCATTAGAAGTCTTGGTCTTATTAAAAAGGGTTTGTAAAGATAATTTAAAAATATATATATTATATGTTATACAGTGCGTCCATAGAGTGACGCATAAATTCATTATTAGCTAAATGAACAATATTATTGAAAATTCCCGAGACAGGTCAATTTTTGATTGCGATTTACTATTTTGTCACATAATAATTTAATATACAGGGTGTCCCACCTTCAGTAATACGCCACCACCGATTTTTTTAAATGGAATACTACATTTTTTTCAAGTTTCGGATGACCCTGGCCACTGAGTCCAAAAATGTATCACAAGTTGCTTCTATCTATTACAGGGTGGACAACAATACATAAAGTGTTTATGAAAAATTTCATTAGAAAGTTATACGTTTCTGTATTTTTAGAAAAGTCACAATAAATGCTCAAATTGTTCTCCGTTGACTGCTAAACAATGACCGAATCGGGCAATACATTCGCTTCTGACTTTTGTAACATAGCAGGTGTTATGTTTAACGTTTCTTGCCTGATTCGATCTTTGAGCTCACGGATGTTCTCGGGTCTATTAGTATAAACTTTAGATTTCAAATAACCCCATAAAAGAAATCTAGTGGAGTAAGATCAGGTCTAGGGGTCATGATCTCTTCTTCCTATCCACCGATCTGGAAAGGTTCTGTGTAAAAACTCGCGCCAGCTATAGCAAAATGTGGTGGTGCACCATCCTGTTGAAACCAAATTCTGCCGTCTAAAGTATTGGCTATTTCAATATCAGGAAATAGCCGGGTCAAGTCAGGAATTAATGTATATTGTAAAAAATTCAGATACAATGCTCCTGTCAAATTTTCATCAAAAAAGTATGGACCAACAATTCTATTTCTCACAATACCAGCCACACATTGACCTTTTGTGGATGTTGCGTATGGTATTCTTGCATCCAGTGTGGATTTTCCTGAGACCAGTAGCGGGTGTTTTGCCGATTAACATGCCCGTTCAAAAAAACGTTGCCTCGTCAGAAAATAAAATATTAGCAATGAAACCGTTATTTTGATTATTGTGGTCCATCATGTACTCGCAGAATTCAGTTCTTCGGTCAAAGTCGTCTTCAGCCAATTCATGGATGAGGCGTACTCTATAGGGATGGTATTTTACCTTTTTTAAAAATATTCGTACTGAAGACTTCCAATATTCAAATCCCTAGATACTTGCCGTACTGTACAATGTGGATTTTCTAGTGCCGACAAAATTACGTCTTGTTGAACATTTTCATTAATTTTAGGTCTACCTTGCCTTGGTGCATCCCTCACGTGTCCTAATTCTCTGTATTTTCGCTCTATTCTGCTTACTGTAGATTGTGAAACAGGTTCACGATCTGGGTGCATTTCATGGAATAATCTACACACCTCTTGTTGAGTCCGCATTCTGTCCCAACCCAATCATCATTAAATTTCAATCCTATCCCTTTCATTTAAAGGCATTTTCACAAAAGTTTTAAATAAATTAATTTAGGTTTCACTAAAGTACCTACTTTGAAGCGTTAACAAAAATGAACTCTAAATAGCCGTTTTTAATATGGCAAAAAAATGAAAAAAAAACAAATGAAAAAAATAACGAACCACGGGCCTCGTCATCGCGCGTCTTGTCAAACTGGTGTTTATTAAAGTAGTTGTATTTTTGTATCACAATAACGTTAATTAATTTTTTTTAGTGCGTTTAATAGTATAATTTGTAATTTTTGTACTTTGTCACCTGTAAAGATAAAGCAACTTGTGATATTTTTGGACTCAGCTCGGCCAGGGTCATCCGAAATTGAAAAAAAATGTAGTGTTCCTTTAAAAAAATCGGTGGTGGCGTCATTACTCGAAGGTGGGACACCCTGTAATTAAATTAGTATGTGACAAAATAGTAAATCGCAATAAAAATTGACCTGTCTCGGAATTTTCAATAATATTGTTCATTTAATAATAATGAATTTATGCGTCACTTTATGGACGCACTGTATAATATTCCTTCTCACATTTCAGAAAGAAATAAAACTTTGTTTAACGAACGGCAAAAGATTTGTCTAAAATTAATAAAAAAAATCATTGTTGTGCCCTTCTTGGCCTTCCGACCTTTGAGGAAACTTTACAATTGTTTCATGAGACTGATCGTCTCGATACTAAACTAATTATATTAGTGCCTATCTGTTCTACTTTATTAAAACACAGGTACGACCCACGTTGACTTAGGGATAGGAAATATTACCAACTAAAAAAAATCGGACAGCTACATAAAAAGATATGACCGAATGTGTGCGACGCAGGTGTGGTTTTACGGGAAAAGCATATGCGCTGAAATGCTTTGTTGTTTAAAGATGTGGAAAGTATTTTCCTGTACTTGAAAATACGTGTGTACAGCATGTTTCAAATTGGATAAAAAAAGTGCATATGACGAATTTCACTGTTAAATATGACAAAGTCTTTCTTATTAATTGCTTTTTTTTTCAGAGGTTCGAATTATTAAAGTCCAGCGTAATGGATGACGTAAAGTTAATATGGTCAGTTTGTGTACCGGACTCATGTTATGCCGAAGACGTTTTTCCCCATTTTAATAAGAGCATAACAGATTTAACAGAAGGTTTGGATTTAGCGGTCACTCTAAAAGACGAACATTGCGTATCTTTAGCAGACGAACCTCAGTTAGATACCGGTGACTACTTGGTAATGTAAGTTATTTATGATATTATGAAGTATACCTACATACACAATGTGTCCCACTTTGAGCGGTCCCACTACATTCTGGGATATAGACGATTTGTTAATTTTTGATAGATATCAAAGGCAGTGGGCTGTCGAAGACTGACAGAAAAAGCTTGCACGTAAAGTAAGTTAGCCAAGTCTGAATAAATACATCTGAAAAGTTTTTCCATCTATTAACGAACTTCAGAATTTGAGGGTGGGACTGGAGAACAGGGAACACATTGCATGCATAATTCTAGAGATGTGAATACTTATTATATTCTTTTTTCAGATTAACTATTGGAGTGATAGTCATAATAGTCGTAATCACATCGTTTGTTGACTTTGCACACGACGGTAAGTTACTGGTTGTAGATTATACATATATATTTGAAACTTACACATACATACAAGTATGGACAACGTTCAATTCGAGACGGTAAATTAACAGCTGAAAGATTTGGTGTGGAAAGGAAAAGACGGCCACGGTGTTGAGCCATCTGTGACGGGTTCAGTTAATGGTGCACAGTTAAAACTAACGAACGATACAACAGGCATAACTAAAAAAAAACATTTTGGGGAGAAGAAGCATATGCTCAGAAATTCTTTTTCTATAAAAAGTTCGTAGAATTTCACAACCATATTTGTCAGTATAAAGAGAATTATTTATTTCCCAAGAAAAATAAGTATATTTAAAATTTTGTAATATTTAACATACTTACAAAAATATATTTTCTGTGAATATTCGAAACTTCTACAAAATTTGTTGGGATGAGGACATAATCATTTTAAACTTTCGGATACTTAGGTCTACTTAGCTTTTTGCATGGAGAAGTAAATGGCAATAAATCAAAGTAGACGGATTTTTACTTAAGATTTTAAATCTCTTCTGTTATTTATTTTCTTTCTCACGAGGGTCATAAGATTCAAAGTTTTTAATCTAGTGTTATGTAATGTTTGTAATGTCACTAGTTTGACTCTTATTATATCACACATTGTTTTGAGGAAACAAGATTCCATTTTTTTGTTTTCAGTATATTTTTACGTATGTACTAGTTACACGATTGTAAGAAAATTATATAATTACCATGTTTTTAATTTTTTAATTAATTTCATATAAATATGTCAAAGGAGTTCCACTATTATTATTAGACCTCATAAACAACCCAGTGCCTAGTCTATCACCGTGGTGGCAAGCCTCCGATGCCAATGTTTTCACAAATGTATTACGGGATAGCGGGTTTCGCGCTTCGCAGCCACCTGCGACTATTAACAAATTTAACCCTTAACTTCAGTGGTATTAAAAGTCATTTAAAAAACTGCATAGCGGAGGCAAACACGCCCACCTCCCAGATCTCACACGTGACAGCATAGAAAACGACATTTGATTTCATGAACCTAACAATCTAACCTACAAAATTTAATATTTAACTTTTATTCTTCCCTATTTTGGAAATTTTCTTCGAAAAGTGCCGTTATTCATGCCGGGTTTTTTGAGTGTTTTGAGTGGTATAGGAGTGTAACAATAATTATTGAAAGTGTACCATATTACTTACATACGTAAGTCATTATTTGGCCGTTTTATTTAATTAATTATACCGAATTATAATGGAGGTAACTGGCGAGTGTAGCAGTTTGTTTCATAATTATAATAATAATACGAATTGTAATGACACTCAAATAAATATTCGAACCTGCAATGATATTGTTGAGTATCTTATAAAGTACAAATTTAGTCGCCTTTCTTATGAAGATAAATTATTTGTTAAAGATTTAAGAGTACCACGGCCAGATCTAAATAAAACTTTAATTAATCAGGGTAAATTGGCTCGTAGTTTTGTTAATACATGGTATGATAAATGCAAATGGCTAAGTGGTTCTTTAACTTTAAATAAATTATTGTGTTGGCCCTGTGTATTATTTTCAAATCGTGGAGAAGATGCTTGGACAAAGTCTAGATTTGATAATCTTAAAAAATTATCTCGTTCAATTGACACATTTAAAAACTCAGGAATATATTAGTTGTGTTTGCAAATTACATCTTTTAGGCAAACAAAATATTATGAATATGATCAATGCAGCCCGCCAAATCTAAATTGACGCAGTCCTGGCAAAAATCCGTATTTTATTTCACTCCATCTTTTAATTGCAAAATAATTTGATGTAAACTCTACACCTTCCCAATGGTTTTGCTGGACCAAAAAAAATAATACATTTAGGTACATTATGTTAGACAATTTGTCTAAAATATATTTTATTGACCAAGTAGAGGTCCTTATCCTAGCTATACGGTATATTACTAACAATTTTACCATTACAAAAATTTAGGAAACACAAATTTTTATAAAATTTGTTTGCCTCCCCAAAAAAAAGTCATGAGCCGCCACTGCAAGTAATACTAATTATTACTGAGATATCCATACAATCATTTACTAATCGGAAGAATCACACATAAGTCGCAAGAAAGCCTGATATATGGTGTGTAGGTATGAGTTTTTAGTATTATTCAAAGACTATTTATAGAAATATTTATATGATAAGAAAAAAATAAATAGTCTCCTAAGAATAAAAAATTTTTGGACAATATCTCATGCTGCTTTCACTACATAACATTTTGAATGAACTCTAAACTCCGCCAGTTCTTTATCTTAATAGGGACGTCAGTTTTTGACAGGTAAACGCTTTAAGCTAAACGGAAAGTTTTATAAGCATGAAAAGGTGCGCAAATTTAATTTAAAATATACATCCGATGACATCAGTATTTAGAATATAACTTTTCTCGTTTTAACGCTTTGTTAACAAGCGTATAATCTTTCTTTCAGTAATAAAGTTTATATTCCACAAAAAAATCATATTTACTATGTTTCTCTATGTGGCACAGGGAAACTATAAATATTTCAGTACCACAAGTTATTTATTTTACTTTCACTTTCCATTTCTTTTCTAAAAAAAATGGATAATAACTATATTTTTTATTGAGTGTAATTGAGTGAACATAGCAAAACCGTATATTGTTTGTCTCGTATATTTCTGTCTACACTCTTCTGTTAATATGCGAGTATATTATTTAATGTATGTGTGTAGTTAAATAGTTAAGTTTCTTTCAAGTTCTAGGCACTTAATCTAACTGAATGTTTCTAAAATGTGCTAGGTACCTTCATACAGTGTGGTACAGCCAAATGGAATAAATGCAGTAGCTCCATTATTATGCATTTTTTTAGAAAATTCTGAGACACGTCAATTTCTAATTCTAAAATGACATCTTGCGACGTAAAAATGTCATCCCTAAATTCAACCTCCTTCAGGTGACAGCTACAACCTCTAAATTTTCAAATTTGAAGTATGGGCTTGTGATACTTCATTTGAAAGGTCTTTTCATTCTCTATTAAAAACTGATACGGTTTTAAATTTTATTGCAGAAATTAACAAGAAAAAAGTTTCTCCAGCGTAGGAAATCCGTTACATTAAAATAAAAAACAAATAATTATTAATGCAGCAGATGTTCAAAATGCATGCCTCCAGCATCTTGGCAGCATCCTAGACGTAAATAGTAATGTCTTCTAAGGTTAGTCAACGGGGTGGGGTAATCGACCTAATTGCAAGTGTTATTCTTCTTAAATCAGCTAAATCAAAGGGTTTGGTTCTGTAGACCATACTTTTTCCATATCCCTATAGGAAGAAGTCTAACGGCGTGGGATCAGGTCAGCGTGCAGGACATTCTACAGAACCACGTTTCCCTACCCAGCGATTTAGAAAGATTGTGTGGAGATATTGCCAGACATTGACTTCGTAATATGCTGGTACGCCATCCTGCTGGAACCATATTGCATTACCTGGAAGTGGTGAGTTTCCTTCAGCTGGATACAAGTTTGCCATTCAAATTGCCGTCATTGAAGAAGGGACCAATAATATTTTCTCCAATTATTCCTGCCCAAACATTAACTTTCTCAGGGTTTTTGTCGTTCGATTGTCAAGCAAAAATTTGTACGTATTTATTAGTAAGTTTTTATCTTATAGTAGGGAATGTCGGCAATTACAGACATTTATTTTTTTGTTATTATTCACATTTCAGAACCTAAAATTGAGAAATAGTGTTACTTATTAAAGTTTTATTTTAATATAACGAATTTCCTACGCTGGAGGAACTTATCTTTTTTTCTTATTAATTTCTGCAATAAAATTTAAAACCATAGCAGTTTCGAATAAAGAATTAAAAGACCTTTCAAATGAAGCCACCAATAAGCCCCTACTTCCAATTTGAAAATTTAGAGGTTGTAGCTGTCACCTGAAGGGGGTTGAATTTAGGGATGACATTTTTACTTCGCAAGATGTCATTTTAGAATTAAAAATTGACGTGTCTCAGAATTTTCTAAAAAAATGCATAATAATGGAGCTACTGAGTTTATTCCATTTTGCTGCTCCACACTGTATATATCGTGTCGATATATATTTTTTTATAATTATATAATTTACATAAAACTATGTTATGAGACACAATATTCAGATAAATATTAACTTTTGACCGTTATAGGTAATTCGAATTGGTTTGTTAAGTCTTTCTCTGCTTATTCTAATGGAAAACGCTTGTTCTCTACTAGATCCAAAGATATGGAACTGGACTGTTTAAATGGCTTACGGTATATAAGCATTTGTTATGTAGTAACTGGTCACAGATATATCCATAATATGGTATTTCCCAATGCTAACTCTATTGAGCTTATCTATGTAAGTACAAAGATATACATATATTATATTGGGATTTATATTTATGTTATCCTAGATTAGCTACAAAAACTTTTTTAATACGAGGGTAAGCCAAATCCAAATAGGAATTTCCCTTTCAAGGCTAGACGACATATACGAGGAGGCCGCCGCTTTTCCGCGAATTTTGTATGGATAGCTAGACACCTCCTGACATGCGACACCTCTTCTTTCTTGCATTCAGTTGATCGTAGAACAATAAGTGAGCAGGTAGTTCCTGCTTCTGTTGCGCAAGGCTTTATTATTAATTTCAGTATATTGAAGGTGTGCGACCTTCTGCGTTTGAAAGTTTGATACGTCTTCAGGCCGAATTCGGAGATGAAACATTTTCTGAAACGCAAGTGTATGAGTGACATAAACGTTTTTCACCTGGACGTGAAAAAATGAACCACATGATCGTTGTACTCGAACCGCCATCACGAAAGAGAACATCTGTGCAGTACATGAGCTTTGGAGGGTGACCGTCGCCTTACACATAAAGAAATTGCTGGATAAGTGAGAACCAGTCATGGGAGTGTTCATTCATAATCCACGATAAAATTTATTTCAGGAAGGCCTTAGCTCGATTAGTTTCTCGACTTCTCACTCCCAATAAAAAAAAAGTGTGCCTTTTGAGCTTTGTCAGAGACTTATGGCTCGTTATGAAGATGAAGGAGAAGGGTTACTTAATCTCAGAATCACTTGTAATGAAACATGAGTTCACCACTATACACCAGAATCCAAACAAGCGAATATGGAGTGGTAGCAAAAAGGAGAAAGAGCACCAGTGATGGTGAAAACTAGGTTGTTTGCAGGGAAAGTGCTTTCGACTGTTTTTTGGGATAGGAAATGTTTTCTTTTCATTGACTTTCTCCACGAGCGCCGAACAATTAATGCAAAATATTACTGTCAACTTTTGGATAGGACAAAAGCTGCCTATTGCACCAAAAGGCGTCGTTCTTCCATCACGAACGTCGTTCTTCTCCACGACAACGCCAGGCCACACACTGCAGCCATAACTCAGGCCAAGCTGGAGAAAATGCACTGGGAACAGCTTGAACATCCTCCTTACAGTCCACACTTATCGTCGTGCGATTACCATTTGTTTGGACCGCTAAAAGAAGCTCTGTGAGGTCAGAGACTTAAAAATAAAGAAGTTGAATAGTTCGTGCACGACTGGCTGCTGGCACAATCTATATTTTTTATGACGACGGAATCAAAAAGTTGGCGATTTGGTGGGAAAAATGCGTTTCGGTTGAAGGTGACTATATAGAAAAATAAAAATATATATTAAATATATTGCCCTCGTATCTATATATTTATGTGTACAATCCTATAGTATCAACATCTTAAAACATCCATCAGTATAATATATTTAAATTTTTGCCTATTTGGAGTCTAACCATAATAAAATTAGTAATTCAAAATGTTTCGATAACATAATTAATATGTACATAATCTCCCTGCCTTTAAATAACTGTGTAACTGTGTAATGGGTTATGTGTACAAAGAAGATACCTGTGTGAAATCTTTTTTTGAAAAAATTTGGTTGCACGCCAAAAATAGAAAAGCCACAACAAGGAGATTATACTAATAGGAATAAACGTGTATAATTGGTTATAAAAGTCATTTGCCCGCCATTTCGTATCACTTGTTATTGTCTTCATTCATTCGTTCAGACATTAAACTTTATGCATTAGTGTATACTGTATTTTGTTGAGTAAGAGATGAGAAAAATAATTCACGTGTGCTCAACGAATAGAACCTGATGATCGTTGTTTAAACCATTAATATCTGTATATGAACATAAAATATTTTATAAAGAATAGCAGGTAGCAGGTCTGGAAATTTGTACAATGAATGAAAGAAATAACAGCTAATAGCGCAGGGGAAAGAAAACAACGAAGCAATGCAGACAACATTGTTTAGTGTAAAAGAAAACTGATAAAGGCCTGAAAAGATCAGAGGCGACGTTTTTTGCAATATGTTATTTGTTGCTTTGGTTCGGAAGATTCAAAACAGCCATGAGAGATGGCATGTGTTCTGTGCTGAAGCTACTTAAAATATTTTATATATTTTTTTTAACTTACTGCTGATCAATACATAATTTTTAATGTCACTACAACTATTAAAACATGTATTGAAAAACGAAACTTGATTACTTTCGATTCTTATGTGACATTCCATTTTCAGTGGGTTGAACGTTACTTCAGTACGCTTATAATGGGAGGAACCGTGAGCGTCGACACGTTTTTCCTCATTGGATCAACGCTACTCAGTTATCATTTCTTTTTGACGGTTACTAAGACCAAGAAGTTTAATTTATTTTACTTCTACTTATACCGTAATGCAAGAATTTTCATACCCCTTGCCGTGGTAACGGCAATATATGCCACTTTGTTAAATAAGCTCGGATCTGGACCGACTTGGTATGACTACAGTTGCGACTTCCAGAAGCCCTGCCAAGATTTTTGGTGGAGTACTTTGTTGCATTTGCAGAGCTATGTGAATCCAGAAAATTTAGTAAGTTCTTTTCTTTTTCGACGTACTTCTGACGTCTAAATAAGATGGATTATGTTAGAATAGGTTTGATAAGTTGTGAAAGTAATACTTTTGTGTGCTACTCTCATCTTTTTCATTTTTGAAGAACATCTAACAAATCATATAATAATCTCTAATACTGTAAAAGTAAAACTCTTGTCTAACAAATTTTCTTAGATCTCTTTTTTCTTCCATTTAGGGATAAAATAAAAAGTAACATTGTTTATCAAACAGTATAGAAGAAATAAAGTTAAAATATTTTCTAAACAAAGTTATTCAAAATAGTAATACATGGTGAATGGTACCGCGACGTATTCCTTTGAAGAGGTGTTGATAGAGACAATTTGCAGTCGATTGAACCAGAATATGCATAATCCATTTGTTGATAGTTTTCGAGATATTTTAATTTTTGTGTTTTCTTAGAAATGGACTACATTTTACTACTAATAATTGTAAAATAAAAAAAAGGATAATTTTCTTTTGTACAATTTTGTTTGCCTCTACCGTTAATACACATAGTAGTTCATATTATGTATCAAAAATTTTGTTGAATAGTTTGATATGACAAAAATACAGCAGCTAAAACCTGCAAAGGTTGTTGGAAACTTTAACCCAATTGTAGATTCACATGGATTTAATTCAAAAATTTGTGAATACATTAAACGTACAAATGATTTTAAAAACTTCTCTGCTTTATCAGCTTTCGAATAAGGTATAAAGTTTGCAGAAATTTCCTGTTACTTCCAGAAATAATAAAAAATTAGTAGGTGCAGACACAACTTAGTCCTCATAAAAAATTGGGAAAATCCATAAATTTATTTTTCATTTTATTTGATCCGGTTTATAATATATGTTCGAAGTGTAGAAGAGATGTATTTATGTTCTAGTAATTCTGTTGGAAAATTATTTCGTAAAATTATTGCTGCTTCTTGTATCCTATGCATTAATTGTTCCCGATTATATTTTCGGTGGCATGCACGACCATTCATTCATGTGCATGTGCATGTGCATTCACACATAAAAATCCAGAGGGATAAGACGGGGCTCCTAGCAGGCCATGGTATAGGCCCTCCTCTCCCAATCCACCTGTTAGGGAACCACTGATCTAATAATTCTCTTATTGACCGATAATAATGCGCAGGACATCCATGTTGTTACATAATATGAACTACTATGTGTATTAACGGTAGAGGCAAAATAAATTAAAAAAAAATTATCCATTTTTTTATTTTACAATTAGTAGTAAAAGGTTCTAAGAAAAGGTTCTAAGAAAACACAAAAATAAAAATATCTTGAAAACTATCAACAAGTGGATGATGCATATTCTGCTTCAATCAACTGCAAATTGTCTCTACTAACACCTTTTCAGAGGAATATGTCGCGGTACCAGTCACCCGGTATAATGTTCCTAAAATTACTAATTACAAATTGATACACATATATGAAATACATATTTACTATTTGATTCATTGATATAAAAAATGGTACTATCATTTTGATCAGGAATTGGAAAAACATCCTTAAATTATGCTAAAAATGGTTTCGGTTTCAGAACAATTTAAGTTACTATATATAAAAAAAAAACTCTCAACTGGTGGAAATATATTTATAGTTGATCTATTTTGTGTACTAAATATCACATACGCAATATTGAAATTGATTTTTTATTTTGAGAATGAAGAATATATTTAACTATTTATATTATATACTCGTATACTGGTTTAGGGAAGGGCAATCGATTAAGGTAACAATCAATATTATACTACGTAGGTTTAGTGACCGAAAGTTCCTCTGACTGACAAATAGTATCGAGAAAACCGCTAACCATATGGCACATTTAATTTATCATTAAGTATTGTTCAAAAATATCACATCAACTGCTTTTATGAAACCATTTGTGTATTATAATCCGAGAATTATAATTTATACGTCGTGTAATTTTAATTGCACCATGAATAATAAATCTAAATTTCAGTTACAGGCAGTATATGAGGTGTGGAAATTAAGTAATGAGAGTTTTTTTAATTGTTCTATTCGAATAGAATTACAATTCAGTATTGTCTCCTTGAAAATAACTTACTTGGGAAGCCACATAGCGCTGGAGACGGTTCCTCCGTTCCTCATAGCAGTGTTGGAACTCATATACTGGTATAGCCTTCATCTGGTTGGTTACAGCCGTGTGAATGTTTTCTATGGTCCCAAAATGACGTCCCTTGAGGTGATTTTTCAATATCACGAAGAGAAAAAAGTCACAAGGACTGAAATCAGGCGAATAAGGAGGCTGAGGAGCCACAGGAATGTTTTTACTGGCTAAAAAGTCGTTTACGGAAACGGCAGTGTGATAAGACGCATTGTCGTGATGCAACATCCAGTTATTCTTGATGTTTCATCTCACACTCATGACCCTTTTTCGAGGATTTTCAAGGACCTCTCTGTAGAAGTGTTGATTTACTGTTTGGCCTGGAGACACAAACTCTGGACTATTCCCAACAAAATCCCGTATTCTATCGACATTTTCATCGGTTCTTGAAGATGAAGGCCTTCCGCTTCTTAGTCCATCTTCAATCGACTCTCTTCCTTCTAAGAATGCCTTAAACCTCCGAAAAACCTAGGCTCTTGAATAAACACTGTCTCCGTAGGCGTGTTGAAGTTTAGCAAAGGTATCAGTTGCGCTGTGTCCAAGTCTGAAGCAAAACCTGGTAGCACGCCGTTGCTCAAAATTAGTGTTACTCATTTTTAGAATGGACTAGAAAAAAAACGATTTACGAAAACAGTCACAAAGAACAAACAAATAACTCTAACAAGTTCAAATTTGTACTGAATGTGCATTACATGTTAACTTACCGCCCTTCCAGGTTCCGTCTCCTCAGTGTAGCTAGATCGGGCTCTGCGTTACCAGTCTCATTACTTAATTTACACACCTCGTATGAGCACGTTTAGTTAATACCCAAACGATAAAAATAAACATAACCTCGCTTATTCCTACAAACTTTTTAATAACAAGCAAAGCTCCTTTTCGTATTTCTCTACATCGTACTTTTAACACAACGAGAGATTTTACGATGCACATTCATGAGCTACTTCTGATATAGTCTACAATTAACATGTTGACATGCCAATAACATATTTATTTTTTAGTGTATTGTCCAAGTGTGGTATTTGACAGACGACATGCTTTTTTATTATTTGTCTCCAATTATTACCATACCCCTGTGGAAATGGCCTATGCTTGGTTACATCAATTTTACAATCATCTATATTTTGTCGATTGTTAGCAGTTTTTGGGTTGCATGGAATAACAAATTTGATGGGAGAATGCCAATTACGTAAGTTTTAAGTATGTATAATATTTTTATGGGTAAAAATTATCACCAGAAAAACTAACACACACTAGTCATCAATGAAATGTGTATTAACTAACGTACCTTTGTTGTTAAAGAAAATGCATGCTTTCACTTTACATTTTATTCGGAATCCTTAGCAATGGAGTTGGAATTTGCGGAAAACTAAATTGCCTTCTAATGCACCTAAATGGGGCTCGACGTATTCCAGTGGGTCTGACAAGGCTAGCAATCACTGGATTTCGTTCCCAGGAGCACACCACCCGGCCCTCAATACATGGGACATCAAGAAAAAGACTCGACAGAGATACGATTGATAGCGTAGAGCTTCCTTCGTAAATATATGTGTAGGCGTCAACGAAGCTACATATCACCGATCAGTCAACGACGTCAACTAGTCGTTCGTTACAAGATACATACAGTACAAATCCCAAACCCGTAGTGTCACTCCGCTGTTTCGTATTTTAGGTTTTCGTACACCATGGAGGCCAATCCACCAGCAGATGTATGGCTGGAACAAATAGTTCAGGTAAATTTGAAGAGAGACTCCTAAGTTATTGTAGAAAATGCCAGAAATTTACTACTAGTCTAAAAACTAAAGAAAACGATAAAAATTGATGGGAAACAAATTGCGAACATAAACGTGGCGACCTCTTTGTTCTGTCTTCAGTATGTAGCTTCGTTGGTGGAACCGTTTAAATTGCGCCTCAACTATAGTTGGTATCATGTCGGGTCGCTGACACGTCATTTTCTTAACGCCCCCGTGTGAGAAGAGCCTTACGATAGGTCCGATAAGTTAAAGTATAATGAGAAATTTTACTCTTGTTCATTGTTATTCGTCGAACAAAGTCGAAATCCGGATCTGTGAAATCCGGATCGGTCATTTCCGATGACGATGAACAGTGGACGGGAACTATTCTAATTCTTCTAAATTTGTTATTACGTATTTCATGTTATTTGGAGTTTCTGATTTATTTAAATAGAGTTTAAACTTTATAATAATAATTTACTTCGCTGTCGGTGGTCGAAACGGTACAAAATTCTTAAACTAAACCTCGGTATAAGGTAAAACCGTGTTGGAGTTATATATGTATGATCTATATATGTATGTAACCATATAAATATAAGTTCAGATCAGATACTGCCTACTCCTACATATAATTAGTTTTATAGCTGTCGAATATCAAAATATATTAAAAAAAAAAAGTTATTATGAAAGCTAAGCTCAAATAATGTTGTCAAGTTTGTTAAAAACAAATAATTACAGTTTGTGGTAACGTACAAGTTATCTCAACTCCTCAAACAATAAAACATTTCAAACATGTTTTCAATAAAATAAAATACAATAAAACATTTCATGTTTTGTGTAGATTCCGCTGAATTTAACCAACAAACCGAAGCAAAAAATTGAGACTGTCATTCTGTTTAATAGCTCAAGTAACAAGCATTTTATATACAGTGCGCTTCATGGTGAGTGGCCTACTAAATGTCTTGGTATGCTATATTTTTTATGTCATAAACTTACGGAAAAAAATGACTTTTGCAATGGTAAAATATTCTGGTTAATTTTTTTCTATATAAGTACGAAAGGTTGAGATAACTCACGGTCATCCTAAAACAGACTGTATAAAATAGAAATGAATACGATTTGTCAATTCACCAGTTCAAGTTATTTGAACATTGATTGAATAACGTAACTTATTCGTCAGAGTTTTTTAAACTGAGAACGGGGAAATTTACGATTAATATTAATTAAAAAAGTTTTAACCCGGTAATATATTTTTATTTCGCAATATTATCGTCAGTGGATTTCATTGTGCTCCCCCTGGCAGTTCTGCCAATTCTGGGTAATATATTGCTCGTGTATCACAACACAATAACTTACTATTTTTATGTGCCACCAAAGGCGTCGTGTTGTTGAGGGTACTTTATAGGAGGTTCACCCCCAATTTATGTCCCGCACTGCTCGTATATTTTTATCTCTGTAACGGTTTTGGCTTGTCCAAATTCCAATTAAACCGCGCCGTTTCCAGGCTAAGTCAGCATGGTAAATAATAATTATTTCCAAATATCTATGTCATATACAACTCAATATAAGAGTTATTTACGTTTTTACTCAGTATATTGTGATTCACCATGTTGATTGTTATTGCCATTATTATTTCATATGCATATTTACAGATTTACAGTATTTTCATATTAAAGAATAATAGGAATACAATAAATACAATAAATACAATAAAAATATTTTTTTAAATGTGTCCACATTTGAGGCATTTGCTAAATTATATTAGTTAAGGTCATTACATAAATATTTTTTTTAATCAGGGATGTAAAATATGCATTACATTGCTACAACATATATTTTAACTTGTTTTATAAAAACTGTTTTTGGTAAAATTGAACATACGGTTAATTAGTAAGATTTATTATAATAATAATAATATGCAGTTAACAATCCATACAAATTATTTTGCAGTAAATAATTTAGACTTTTAGGTGTTCTCCATAATTTATCAAGAGAACCACTCTATCATGCTGTTCTAGCTATTAAAAAAAAAAAAAAATAAGACAGGTATGTGTCCTTGAGATTAAGTCCGGAGATTACAAACAAATTGGTATCAAGACACAAATGCACGTTCTTGCATTTTTATCAGCTAAAAACACATCAGACTCTACAGACTTCAGATATACATATGTAGGTAGTTAAGATAGTAATAGGTACACCACAATAGGTAGTTAAGACTGCAAACGTTGGCTAGTTGGAGTAGTAAAGCTTGTATTCCTTTTCCAACAGTTTTTAAAATCTTAATAAACATTTAATTCGTTCGAGGGTTAATTGCAAATTATCTGAATTGCAGTTTATCTGAATTAACATTTTCCTTCGTTATTTTAATATACCCATCCGTCATGAACTGTAGTAACTTCTTCCGGATTATGCAGTGGTCGTCTATTTTTCCTTTAACTAGTTTAACCATATGGTGCTGATGATATCAGCTTCCTCAGAAGGATGTCTGAAGTTTAATTGGTACCTACTATCTGTTGTTTCTAATTTTATATGAATATATTCAGGTCGCGGTTCAGAGGCCATGTGAGTCCGTAGCATTTTCTCGTAGCGTATCTCATACTTCGGGTTGCATTTAGTATTACCTATTTTCCATGTATCGCTTAATTTGTATGCATCTGTTGAAGTGATTTGATTTATTGTTATAAGCCTAGCAGAGTATCGCTTATTTCTGGTCAGCACCCCACTTCTTCACAATTAATGTTTGAAGGCCCAAATTACTAAATAATTAAATAGACAGTCAAGGATAATAAGAGGACCTCCAATTAATATAGTTTCATCTATATCTGAACATTCTCATTTATCATTATCCTCCATCAACAAATACTTTTGTTCCATACTATTAGCTTTCACTGTATTTTTTACACATACGTACAAATATAGTACATATACCTGCTCATTAACCTACTCTTAGACCAGGAAATACAGCTAAAATAAGGGCCAGTTTCTGACAAAATTGATATCCGAAAACCGACTACAGGACATTGTTAATTACGATAAAATAAACAAAACGTATATGAATTGGACAAACAATTTTTGGAAATCTTTTTTTTAAACAATGTTTTTATGCAAAATGTATGATTTTTTTTTCGTTTTTCGCTCGTCGAACCAAAGCTATTGAAGTTAAAGCGATACATTTAATAGGAAAGTTGTAGAGAATCGAAAAACTTTTAAAATGAGCTGTGAATAGACAATCTATGTATTTTTAGTCGAGAAAAGTCGAAAAAAACCGCGAAAAAAACTGTTTTATAAAAAATTCATAACTCGCGCCATTTTGTTTGGGAAAAATTTTTTCGGCAAGATACACTTAATATTATATAAAATAAGTGCGCGGAAGCTGAATTCTGTGGGATGAATAGTTTTTGCACAATCGTCGATCAAAGTTTTTTATGCTGTTTTTTTCATTTGCTCATTCTTGCCCGTACGATGAGTGAAATTAAAACATACTATACCGCTAAAATGACGTCAAACAGGTGAAAATTAAAAAAAAATGGACGTTTTCCACGAAACACCGAACTACTACACTTTTTTCGACGCGCGTTTCGCCAACCAAGTTGGCATCTTCAGGAGAAGATTAAAACTGAGTTTTAATCTCGTGTAACAGGTGCGATCCAGGGGCGCACGGAACTAACCGCGCGGCCGCGGATTCCTTTTTGTTACTTTCCAGATTTACCGAGCGGTCTTGTTAAATCTGCACACCTATGATATGTGGGTTCGTTGATTAATTCGTCCAAGAGAAAACATTAGCTTACCTGATAGTGCCTTAATTAGTCGACTGTAGGTGTTAGGTCCCCTTTGGTAGTCCGGCGCGAAATAAAACACATACGTACACATATGTAGGGGAGTTTAATTTAACCGAAACAAACTGTAACAATTGCCGTTAACCAATCCCCGGTCACACGTCTTGTTCCCGATAATAACTAATTAATACTTGAAGGCGCTTTGATCAACACATACAATATAATATTCCTGAACAAATACAATAATAATAGCAAACTTCAAGGATTAATCAGAGCCAACACGACAACATGGAGCGGAAGAAAAGAACTAAAGTTTTTCGGGTTTATCCCATGTTTATGAACACGATATATTTTCTAGAAAACACCCTAAATTCACCCCACTAGCATAGCGAACCTTTACGTCTCCATAGCCACCCAGTGGCGCGGACGTCAAGGTTCTCCTCGGTTCTGAGCCGATCTTCCATTAACAACCTTCGACATTCCGCGATAGACGGTGTGACCAAGGATTTACATATATATAAGTATATAGTAGCTTGGCCTCCCATATATAATTTACATCCCATTTTCCACTGAATCATTTCCTCTGCATCACTTATCTCGACTGCCGCCAGCCGCCCGCAAGTTTACTTCTGGTGCGCCTTTTCTATTGCCACATGTGGTGGCCACTTGGGTCAGTTCCCGGAATGGAAAATTTACAAAAAAATCCTCTATAAACCAATTCGTCACGGCCGAACAAATTATTTAGTAAACGCTATTAAATATCTTAAAATTGACCTGATAAATAAATTTACGACCCATCTTGTGAGGTCTGCAAAGCTTTCTCTTTAAAATAAAATATTCTAACCATCCAAAAATTTCTGACTATTTTGCCGTTTTGTTACACTCGCGTCGAGAAAAGTGTAATAGTTCGGTGTTTCGTGGAAAACGTCCAGTTTTTTGTTTCTACGCCGAAGGTTCCAGTAACCACTCCAGGTGAAAATTGCGTTTGAGAGTTTGAGCGTCGAGAAAAAAGTGCTGGCGCGTACCGAGAGGGGTCCGGCGGAGCGGTGGTGGGGGCAAGCAGCAGCGGCAGGAAAGGCGAGCTCTTTCTCAACGCGCCCACGCTCTTCATACGCAAACTTTGATCGACGATTGTGCAAAAACTATTCACCCCACAGAATCCAACTTTCGCGCACGTATTCTACATTACATTATGTATATATTCCCGGAATATTTTTTTTCCAAAAGCAAAATTGCGCGAGTTATGGATTTTTTAAAAAGAAGCTATTTTTGCGTTTTTTTCGACTTTTCTCAGCTACAAATGCATCGATTGAGTTGATTCACAGCTCATTTTAAAGTTTTTTTTATTCTCTACAACTGTCGGATGTATCACGTTAACTTCAATAGCTTTAGTTCTACGAGCGAAAACCGAAAAAAAAAAAACATAAATTTTACATAAAAATATTGTTTAAATAAATAAGATGAGTCTGATACAAATTTTAGAGGCAGGATATTATAATTATAGATTAATGTTGCGAATTATATATATTTACTTGATTGATAATTTTTTTTACTGAACTTATAAACAAATAATATCATTTTGGAAAATGTGAGAAATGGACAATCTGGAAGTCGGTATGTAAGATTAATTTAATTATAAATTAAACTTTTGTTTTAAATTAAAAATATAATGATGGCTGAGTTTAAATACTGTAATATAAGCTCCTCATTAAAAAGTTCAAAATTAAAGAATTTTTTAAAAAAGTTTAAACTTAAAGATTTTTTTCCGTTTTTCGCTTGTAGAACTAAAGCTATTGACGTTAACGCGGATACATCAAATTAGAAAGTTGTAGAGAATCGAAAAACCTTTAAAATGAGCTGTGAATCGACTCAATCTATACATTTGTAGCTGAAAAACGTCGAAAAAAACCGTAAAAAATAGCTTCCTTTAAAAAAAAAATTGTTTAACGTCATTTTAGCGGTATAGTATGAATGGGCGAATGAAAGCTGACATTCTGCAGTTTCCAAATCTTCCTTATTTTTTTAATTTCACTCATCGTACCGGCAAGAATGAGCAAATGAAAAAACAGCATAAAAAACTTTGATCAACAATTGTGCAAAAACTATTCATCCCATAGAATTCAGCTTCCGCGCACTTATTCTACATAATATTAACCCTCCAGTAGGCGCGCATAGGTTAGAGACGTGGTAGGTCGCGTGGACTACAGCTGTAGTCCATGTTAAATATCGATATCGATAGATTTGGTAATGTTCTGAGTTTTCTGGGTTTCCTCAGAACTATAAAGCAAATACGTTACCGAAATAATCTTAAGTCGCTCCCAGTGCCATGGCAAATAATAATAATAGCCACTCCTTCCCGCACAGGTCCCTGAGAGGACCTAAGGGGTTACTCTTCGGAGTAATTATAGGGTGAGTATTATTATTATATTATTATATTTTGCCAATGCAGCAAATTACATGCAAACTACAAATAAATATATCTCAACTATCACTTATTTTTAAGGTGTTTTTAATGTTAGTTTTATTTTCACGCTACGATTGCAACTAAAAAAAAATAAACACCAAGTAATCGAAAAATGAGATTTATTCCTGCAGTGTTGTATGTTCTGTCATATAACAAAATGACCGGTTAATTAAAAATAAAAATATATTAAATATTATACAGGGTGAGTCAAACTTAACGCGACAAACGAAAGGTACGGATAGGGCATGTTATTCTAAGCAAAAAAGTTCTAATAAACATGTGTCCGGAAATGCTTCCTAAGAGCGCTACGGACATTCAAAGATGGCAGGCCCAAATTGATTTTCTTGCCTTTTATTTCAAAACTGCCCGAAATGTCCACCGTCATTTTCAATGCAAAGTTGACATCTGCGAATGACTGATTGCGCGGCTGCACGACACTCCGCTAGTGGTATTCTTGGGCAGCTTGCAAGATCCTCGCTCGGAGACTAGCTTCGTCTTTGACGGGCTCAGCATAAACTTTGCTCTTCATTCTGCCCCAAACATAAAAATCCATAGTGGTTAAGTCCGGGGAACGCGGAGGCCAAGGACGGGGACAGTCTCGACCGCGACCAATCCATCTTCCTGGAAAATGGTTGTGAAGCCATTGCCGCACTAGTAGAGTGTAATGGGCTGGGCAACCGTCTAACTGGAACCACCTGTTTGCTCTATCAATTAGAGGCATGTCATCTAATATTGCTTCAAATTCATTTTCCAGGAAATGAAGAAAGGCCGGACCATTTAGTCTTGGAGGCAAGAAATATGGACCAATGAGTGTATCGTCGCATAACCCCATCCAAACGTTGCACGAAAATTCATGTTGAAAATGTTGTTCTTTTACAGCATGCGGGTTTTCATGGGCCCAAATATGCGCATTATGTTGGTTAAAGATACCACTACGGGTAAAAGTTGCCTCGTCCGTCCAAATCACCTTCCGATAGTAAGAAGCATCGTTTGTTATTTGTTCCAAGAACCACTCTGAAAATTCTCTTCTTCGAGGTAGGTCTTCAGGAAGCAAATTCTGAACTTTCTGCAAATGATAGGGGTGGCGACCATCTGCTTTCAGAGTTCGGTTCACAATGCTCTGGGAATAGCCTAATTGCAAAGAACATCTCCTCGTGCTACTTGAAGTGAAGTGTTCTAGGATATTTTCTGTTCTTCGATTATTATGAAGGGGTGCAAACAAACGTCTGCTCGCGATTTCGAAGAAGTTGTCCCAGTTTCTCTTAATCGTTGAAATGTTCTAGTAAATACCGCTTTGTCGGGCACTCTTCTCATTGGAAATCTTCGGGCGTACTCATTCACAGCAGCGCGCGCATTACCATCAATCACAGTACCCGTAAACAAACACAATATCCGCATATTCACTTGTAGTGTAGGTATTTGGCATGTTTCCGCAATTTACTCATAAACTAGCTTAAAATTAGTGACAAATTGAATTCAATCGACACGTCAAACAAGGCTGTCAAACAAACACTTTCAATTGTTATCAAGGCCTGCTTCTCTTTTTATTTAATAAGGCAGCGGAGTGAATTAATCAGTCATTCGCAGATGTCAACTTTGCATTGAAAATGATGGTGGACATTTCGAGCAGTTTTTGTAAAATTTTAGTTTGTTTTGTTACGTTAAACCAATTATTTTAAGCAGTTTTTGAAATAAAAGGCAAGAAAACCAATTTGGGCCGGCCATCTTTAAACGTCCGTAGCGCTCTTAGGAAGCATTTCCGGACACATGTTTATTAGAACTTTTTTGCTTAGAATAACATGCCTATCCGTACCTTTCGTTTGTCGCGTTAAGTTTGACTCACCCTGTATAGTAGAGGCATGACACTTATAAAAAAAAGAGATTTTTTTAAAGTAACTACATAAACCTATTCACTGCAGCTGCAGCTGATGCATGTGTTTCATATGTGTTTTGCATGCAAATTTTCCACAATTTTTCGCGTATTTTTGTTGCGATTTCTAGGACATATATAGCAACGTGTTATATCATGTTCACTCTGCTGGATTTCCAAGTCACCCTGTTCTATTTCACTCCTTTCCTCGTCACTGTCATTCGCATTAGAACTTTCATCCTCAGCTGTCAATTCCTTATACCACTTCATCCATACTTCTGGATCACGTGACCTCATAGTTGCTTCGTAAATTATTCAACTCCTAATGCTGAACAATACTTGTTACAAAATTATTCTAATAAAAATAATGTTGAAACTTACCAAAAACTTAAAAGTAATAAAGTTACACAGTAAGGCGCGTGGACTACGATTGTAGTTTGTGCCAAATAAAGCAGTTATAACCACCCACTCTGCAGATTTCATTCATACTGACCTTTACCTCTGCATAAATAAAGGTTTAAGAAGCAGCTACTGAGAACCACGCCAGCGCATTATGTCAGTTTTTGACGTAACACATAATTGAATATGGCTGGACTACAACAGTGGTCCACGCGCGTACTGGAGGGTTAAGTATATCTTCTCGAAATATTTTTTTCTAAAAGCAAAATGGCGCGAGTTTTTTTTTCGCGGTTTTTTCGATTTTTCTCAGCTAAAAATGCATCGATTGAGTCGATTCATCGCTCATCTTAAAGGTTTTTCGTTTCTCTACAACTTTCCCATTGGATGTATCGCGTTACTTCCGCTGATGTATCCGCTAACTTCAATAGCTTTGGTTCTACGAGCGAAAAACAAAAAAAAAACATAAATTTTGCATAGAAACATTGTTTAAAAAAATATTTCCAAAAATTGTTTGTCAAATTCATATGCGTTTTGTTTATTTTATCGCAATTAACCACATCCTGTAGTCGGTTTTCGGATATCAATTTTGTCATTCAAAAATGCTTTATTTCCTGGTCTATCTGTTTTCCCTGCTACAGTATTTACAAAATCAAATGGGTAATGAGTTTCAGTTGACAGGTTTGAAAAAATATGTTTACGTCTAACCAACTTTTCTAAACGAAATATACCAGTGAAACTCTTTAAAATGTCGAAGCGATATTCGCAAATCTTTTTGTCGATCATTTTTAAAATTACCTAAATTCAACAAAAATAGGTATGTTCAATAAATATCATATTTCCAACTCCGTAATTACAATAACTACTAAATAACCGCAATAACTAAAAATTTACCATTATTTTACACGTTCACTAGAAATTAACGTGTAACATGCAACATGCCGCAAACAGTAATACCTACAATGCAGATAGAAGGTAACATGAGTTTGATATAGACAAAAAAGTATAGCGGACTTATTATGACTTCAACTTCAACAACATTTTTTATTATTTTCCAAGTGTCAGACCGTGGCTATGTAAATGGTATCCAAAATTATAATTAAGTATTACGAATTTGTGCTGCTAGAGATTGCTTGAAAGTTGACACCCATATAATGAATATTTTAATTTGTAGGATTATAACTTCTTATGTAACATTAAAAAATGTAAATAATGTTTTAAAAAATAATAGGCAACATTTAAAAACTGAATGAATGAAAAGAACAATAGGTTTTTTTTAGTTTCAGCATCAATATCTTTTAGTTTACTTTATATCTCATGCATATTTCTCAATTTTTTAAACACTTCTTAACTCAATAATTTATCCGACGCTCATGACATCTTTAAAATAAATGCGATATGTTATGTACGTATCGAATTCGAATTTAAAATTACTTGAAAATGACTTGTTGTGTGACATAAACTAAGACTAAGGGTTATTCAAAATAAGGTAAATGCATCTATTTGTTATCATGAAAATCAGCTTAATCCCAAATTACTAAGATTAGGCAACTCTAAAAAAATAATAGCAACAGGATTCGGCATTCATGAAACAAGTTGCAAAAATTATGAGATTTGCTATTTTCTATATTATTCAAACAAAAATATCACTTTTTGGTTGGTTGGTTGGCCTTCAGATCTGACTGAACAGTTTTAGACTGATCGGTTTTACTAAAAAGCAAATTCTATTGATTTATCTCTCCGGCCAACTGAACGGAAATAATATACGGATCTGTGTGCGGCATCACAGTTAAATCGTTCATTGTTTACTAACTTTTAGAACAAATTTTCTATTTATAGATCCGCTTTTATGTTGATACTGCTTCGTGGTCAAAAGATTTTCGTTTGGAATCTCCTTTTAGAATATGGTGGGTGCTGTTTCTTTTGTGTACTCATCCATACTCTCCTTTTCTTCAACTTTACGATTTTATTGAAGGTTAAACAGATAATCTTTGAAGCCCTTAAAGTACAATGGATCAAAAAATATTAGGATAAACATTAAGTCAAACAAGGACAAACGTTTTTACGGTTCAACAAGTTTAGTATAAATAAAGTATTCGTATAAGATTCGTACAGTTAATGTTAGTTTTAAACATCTCTGGATGATGCTAATGAGCTTCACGAAACGTGCATCGAATACAGTGTAGTTAGTACATCGAACAGTGTAGTGTTTCGGTGTATTGAAAAAGTGTCTAGGTTTTTCTAAATGTCATGTTAACATTAAGCAAGAGAGAATACCTTAAACCAGAGCTTCTCAAAGTTTTTTGCCCAGTAGACCACTAAACGTTTTTCGTGGACCCCCTACCTGCATAATACTTTTCTCTTGAATTTTCCTAAACGTATTACCTTATTTTCGCAGCTGATAAGGTGCTGCTCACTTTAATAGGGTTTTCTGTATATATAATTTAGTAAGTAATTTCTTCTATGTCCATTATAAATATTACATACACGGTGTCAATTTGAAAATGAACAGCATTTAATATTGCCTAAACTAATGACAGTATCAAAATTTGGCGAAACACTTCAATTTACATATCAAGAGGGACAACTTTTGAGGCATTTGTTCTACCTACCCCTAAAATTTTAAATGGCAACCCCTATTTCTTTTGCCATTTTTGAGTTTCTTGTAGATCTCTCTTTAGAGTCTCTTCTAGATATATTCCATTTTTTTTCAAAATTGAAGTACTTAACTTCACGAACGTGTGAAATGTATTTATTTTCTAAATTGACATAATGCAACTTTTAAAAAGGGGTTACATTCACTAACCCGTCATGTCAGTCACATCCATTCATTTCAAAATATTTGTTGAAAAACTAGGTATCAAATTCTTTCGTTTATTAACATTTCACCGCTACAAAACACGAAATAATTTAAACTGTTTGGCCGTCGTCGAACCTCGTTGTCTCTTTTTGCTTCAAAATGATATTATTTAGAAGTGATAAGTACTGTTCCTTATTTTCTGATTCGTAATGTTCATTCATTTGAGATACCTACTTCTTCGATTAGTGAAATAAGCTGTGGTAGTTATTCATAAACAATTTCAATAGCTTTCGATTGTCGTATTACTGTTGGTGTTATACCCGTTCCTTAAAATAGTTTACACTACTGCTGAACGCGTAGAAATAATTTTCATTTATGAAGCCGAAAATCGTTGCTTTGCAAGAACGGCGGCTAGATTTAATAAAACACATCCGGGAAAAAATGTTGAACACAAGTACATTCGAGAGTTAGTAGGTAAATTTGGAGAAACCGGATCTCTTTGCAATAAGAAGAGGGATGAACCAAGATTGCTCAAAGAGGCCGCTCAGAGTGCGGTTCTTGGTCAAGTTGCTATGGTTCCCACTACGTCACCTCGTGAAGTTGCACAACAAACTAGACTGTCGCATGAATCGGTCAGGAAAGTATTGAAGCTTCACAAATTTCACCCTTACAAACTACAAATTACTCCGACATTATTACTCCGAAATTATGACCGACAGGATTATTGCTCAGCCCCTCTTAATAAAAAATATCTGTTTCAGTGACGAATGCACTCTTTACTTAAATGGCAATGTCAACAAACAAAACTGCCGTTATTGGAGCGACTTCAATCCTCACATTATTAGAGAGGGGCATACACAGTAACCTAAAAAAATAAATGTTTGGGCGGGTATTGGTCCTCACTTCATAAATGAAAATCTAAATAGTGAAATTTATGCCGAAATGTTAGACAGAGCTATAGAGCCTCTTATAATTCATGAGGTGGAAAATCAAAGAGACGCCAATGGAAATATTGCTCTAGATGAACATTTGCTGCACTTTCAACAGGATGGAACACCTCCTCATTATGTACGCCCAGTAAGAGAGTGATTGGATAATCATTATCCGGAGCAATGAATTGGTAGGAGAGGACCCATTGAATGGCCCCTAGGTCACCAGGTCTGACACATCTCGATTTCTTCCTATGGGGGAAATCAGTTGTGTTCAAAACTCAACCATATTCAATTGAACAACTGCAGCAAATAATTGTACAAGAATTTTACCTGAAACTCTTCAAGACGTCGGCGAACAGTTTAAATATCGGCTGTACTTGTGTTTAGAAAACAATGGAACCCATTTTGAACAATTAATAAAGTAATTGTAATGGTAAGAATTTGAATATTTCATTGTCATACTTTTAAAAGTTGCATTATTTCAATTTAGAAATTAAATACATTCCACACATTCATGAGGTTAACTACCTCAATTTTGACAAAAAATAAATATGGGACATATCTAGCATTGTACAAAAAACTCAAAAATGGCAAAAGAAATAGGGGTTGCCATTTCCAGAAATTTTAGGGGTAGGTGCCCTGTGGGTTAGGGGGTTGAAACTAATAAGACAACAAATGCCTCAAAAGTTGTCCCCCTTTATATGTAAATTTACGTGTTTCGCTAAATTTTGATACTGTCATTAGTTTAGGCAATATTAAATGCTGTTCGTTTTCAAATTGACACCGTGTATAGTGCATACACATACAATATGTGTTACGTATAACAAGTCATATACAAAACAATGTTTGTACATATGTACAGGGTCGCTGATATATATGGAAACGGTCGATTATCTCCCTAAATTAAGATAGCTAGCGGAAAATATTAAGACACAAAAGTTTTAGGGTTTTTTAAAATCTATCACAATAAAGAAAAATTAAGTACACAGGATCAGTCAAAAAGTCATGACGAAACAAAGTTGCTTTTTCCTTAATGGAACACTCTGTATATTATTCCACATTTCAATTATTCTCAAAATTCTAAACAAAATTCATATGGCACATCGTTACCTAAATTTAACCGTTTTCGAGATATCGAATTTTGAAAATAACTTTTTACTATTCTCAAATTTATTATTCAAGGAAAAGCCCGAAAAATGATGGATATTTATTATGAAAATTACACAAGGTGGAAGATATGGATGATTAAATTTTAATTATTATTTTTTTTACAGAAAATAAAAAAGCATTATTGTTCAGGGTTGATAAAAATGCATGAAACGAAAAAATGTATTTTTTAATGAATGTCCTGGATATTTCAAATTTTATGAAAACAATAGTTATGCCAGAAAAAAAAGAGAGAAAACAAGTTTTAATAAACAACAAATAATTTTTTTTGGAATTCTATTTTATTATAAGGTGCTCAAAGTGTTCATCATTTACCTCCTGACAGTAATGAATTCGTTGAACAAAATTTGTAGTGAATCTAAAAGTGTGTTGGGAGGAATGACCTATTGAGTTGCGGCCTATTTTTTGTAGACTACATTTTTTATGTGACCCCACAGAAAAAGTCAAGTGGGGTCATATCGGGAGACCTAGCTGGCCATTCAATTGCCCCCCTGCGTCCAATCCATTTATCAGGAAAGGTTTCATCTAGATATACCCGTACCAAACGTCCAAAATGTGGAGGAGCCCCATCTTGTTGAAACCATATTTGTTCTGCCGGTAAATTGGGATTGTTATTGTTCGGGAATAATCGTCTAAGCTCTGGAATAATACGCTCTTGCAAAAGTAATAAATATCGTTCAGAAGTCAAATTTCCGTTTATAAAATAGGGGTCCTATGACGTGTCCACCAATAATGCCACACCAAACATTTACTTTTTGTGGTCGTTGGGTGTGAACTTCCTCCATCCAATGTGGATTTTGGTCTGACCAATACCTACAGTTGTGTCGGTTTATGTGCCCGCTTAAACAAAATGTAGATTCGTCAGAAAACAATATGTGGTTGACAAAGTTGACATTTTCGTTTAATTTATCCATAATAACTTCGCAGAACTCGATTCTACGGTCAAAATCGTCTTCACTCAACTCTTGTAACATATGAATTTTATATGGATGGAATTTTTTGAATGGAATATCGACTCATGTTATGATTTACAGCCCTCTGTTGCGTCGAATTTATTGGATTTTCCACCACATCTAACATGACATTCAAAGAATTTTCTTCGTTTGTAACGCTTACTGGTCTTCCACTTTTTGGTCGATCTTTGACACCTCCAGTTTCATGAAAACGCTGCAATGTTTTTGAAACGGTTGATTTAGAAAGAGGTTCCCGATCGGATGCAATTCATTAAAAAATAACCACTACTTGGTCAAAACTTCCGATATCCTATGATCATTAAAATTCCAATACGCTCGATTTCACTTAAACGTGCCAGTAGCGAAAATAATTTACACTAAATGTATTTTTTGACATGTGTTGTCAAGATCATCACTGTTAGAAAAAAAGCGAGTTGATCATGGACGAAAGGCCTTCAAAGGTAACTTAATGGACTATAAACTTAATAAACTAAAATATTTTTGTATACTTTATAAGAAAATGATTTCCAAAATACGATATCTCAAAAACAGTTAAATTTAGGTATTCGATGTGCTATATGAATTGTGTTTATAATTTTGAGAAGAATTTAAATATGGAATAATATACAGGGTGTTCCATTCAATAAAAAAGCAACTTTTGTTTCGTCATGACTTTTTGACTGATCCTGTATACTTAATTTTTCTTTATTGTGATAGATTTTAAAAAAACCCTAAAACGTTTGTGTCTTAACATTTTTCGCTAGCTACCTTACTTTAGGAGATAATCGACCGTTTCCATACATATCAGCGACCCTGTATATGTGTTGTGTGTTGATGGCAGTGATGGCACACATTTACATGTCACGCAACCACTTTTTTCTCGCTGACACAGACCCCCTGCAAATCTAAATCGGCCCTTGGGGATCCATATAGACCACACACACTATCTATGCCTTAGACAGTGAAGAGATGCGCTATATTTATAGATTTGATTCTCCCCATCGCATTTTGTTACTAAGCAAGAGCACTTCCAAATTTCTGTCACGTTGGAAATTCGTTTGACACTGACGTCTCTAACGAGAATAATCTCAGAACGTTAAATGGGTTTTATTTTTACGTTTGAGAGAGTACCAAAATTCATTTTTGGTCACTGTGGGCAGCGCTGAATTTAAATTCGCCGTCATGTAATTTGTTTTCCTTTCATTATCGTGGTCTGTCTTCTATCCCTCAGTCCACCCTAACTAAACATGGAAAGGTAATTATTCAAGTCAGCCACGTTCCATTGCATGACAATTTGCCTCAATTACTGGAGAAAGAATATAAAGTGGTAGTATGACACACGACATTTAACAAGATAATAAATTAGAAATTTGTTAAAAAAGCATACGCAGGATACGAGACTCCAGGGAAATGTGTGAAGGATGTTTCTTGTAATTAAATTAAATAATCTTCTGATGATCACATGAAAATTTAATATATATGTATGTATCTGTTATATCACAAGTTCTGATTATAATCCTCTTGTTACATATGTTATACAGTTAAGATCAACACTTCAACAATATTTTTTATAATTCTATAAATCACGGATCTTCGTCTGGTGACAAATAAATTAACGCTGTTTCTTCTTATACAGTGTCCGTCATAAAGTCAGCCGAAAAAACCATAAGGGTTTTTTTTTAATATTAGGGCTTGATTAAAACTTTTGGTGACAATCACTTCTCCTTCCAAAATAACTTAGAAGCCACCAATCCAAAGTTGACAGCTAACATCTGGCAACTGTCAAATTTGTGTTCTTCCAAAAAAAATTTAGAAAATGGTCTAATTGTTAATATTTCGAAAAATGTCACTTAGAAATTATGTTTCTGATGACATTTTACGATTTTGAGCGAAATATTTTTGAAATCCAAAAAAAAATTATATTTTCGAAGTTTTTGATTCACTCCCGTAACTAACTGATCTGAAAACATTTAAATCGCCTCAAAGCAGTATAAAGTCTGCCATTGCAATGCAGACTGTGCTAACAATATTCGTAGGTATCCTTGGTTTTGAGGATTGGGATATTCCTAATCGAAGTTGGATTGAGAATATTCTTAATCGAAAAAAAGGTACTGTCTGGAATATTTTCCAATTTCCAAAAAAAAATCACCGATTGTTTTCCAACTGTTTTTTTTTTTATTAAACTTCATTTTGTTAGTACAAAAATGGTCTTAATTACAATTTGGCTATCTTAACACGAAACTACTACTTAAAAAAACAACAAACAATAAATAATTCACTTTTAATGATTTGGTTTTGATGTACTGGTTATGTTTTTTTATATTTGAATCTAATGAACTGTGTTCAAATGAGATAATATAAATATTTACATATTCCCCACGTTGTTAGGGGGCGTCCATTAATTACGTGAGGCGTTTTTTTGGCCATTTTCGAACCATTTCGTATTTTCAAGTCAGCTGTCAAATTATGTTCTATTTACTTTTTTTTCCCGTTCGGAAACTTTAAATGCATTTTCTCAAAACCATGTTTTTGAAACGCGTGTGCAAGATAACTCCGAATTTTACAGATGGATTCATATGATTTTTTTTTAAATGAAAGGTTATTTAATTTTCCACTTGATGAATGTATTCTTAGAAGTAAAAAGTTTGTTTATAAAAAAGTTATAAACAAAAATATGTTTAAAATTTTCCTAAAAACCGGGCTTTTTTTTAAATCGCGTTTTTTATATATATATATTTTTTTAAATACCTTAAATATTCATCAATTGACTACATTCATAAACTAAAGAAGACTAGACTAGACATCTTCTATTTATAACTTGCTTGTTTATGCATAAAATTTAATAAAAAAAATTAATTTGAACACTTCTATGTATGCACAATAAATGCTCAAATTCCCAAAAATATATATTAAATAGTTTTTTCTAAAAAAAATCGACAAAATCGGCTTTTTTGGCCTTCTACTCCAGGATACTCCCTTAAATAACTCATTTTAAATGAATGATAGCGTCGACTGAGTCGTCGAGTAACGAACCATTTACGAGCGTAAATAAAGCAAGTCGGAACCTACTGTGCGTCGCTACTGTGCAACCTTGCGGCATTCGCAAAACCATGATAAATATTATTGTGTAAGGCATGGCCATATTTTAGTGAAGGAACATGTTTTACTTACTTTAACCCAATTTTACTCTGTTTTTTTTTGCGGAAAAAAATTACGCGATATTCGCCGAGACCCCCCCCCCCAAAGTGAGATTAAATGAGATTCGGCTCGACCTCCGCCCCTGAAAGCCTCACATAATTTCTGGACTGATAGAACCGAAAACATTTTTTTAGGAGATGTAGTCGTTATACTAAAATTTTTATTATTAATTTTTATTATAACTAAAAATTCGATCATAATTAATGTTATTAATAGCAAGTTGGAAAATTGCATTCTATAAGTACCGCCACAAAAATAAATCACATCGTGTTATGTCACAATATACTGAAGTTCGGAATTCAGGCTTACCAAGAGATTATGAAAAATATTCTGTACCGTTACCATTGTTTCACCTTCTGTGTGTGCTCTAGCACCATCTGCTGAAAATAAATTATACGTCATTATACAACTTTACATTTCGTTCCTGTGGCATGGCGTTCGGCAGGTATGACGTCACAGGGCATGGTGACATCTCGTTTGAAAGGTATCTAAAAGACCTATTCAGTCATACAAAATTGTTTTCGGGTTTAGAGTAGTTTTGATGGAGTAAATAAATAAACACTAACATTTGAGTTTATACTGTGTTCAAAATATGCTTCATCTACTCATGCCAGTAAAACATCATATTGCTAAACTGATTACGGTCTTAAACTGTGTAGGCTTAATAACCACAGATATTCTTAGCAACATCTCAAAACATAGCAGCAGTGTAGTCACCTGTTACCACTAGTAGAGAAGCTTACAGCCCTAAAAAAAATTTTTAAAAACGAGCTTATTTAAATGCTCTAAAAAAGAAGAAAATAAACTTTAAATTGAATCAAACCCATCAATTTATTACATTACACAATTTATATGATATAAAAGCTTGTCACGAGATTTACATGTGTAGATAAACAAGAATATAATAATTATGTAACTTGATCTTGACATAAAGAAATCTAAGAAAAAAAGTATGTATTTTATAAAATAGGTAAATACATCTACAAGTAAATCTCGTGACAAGCTTTTATATCATATAAATTGTGTAATGTAATAAATTGATGGGTTTCATTCAATTTAAAGTTTATTTTCTTCTTTTTTAGAGCATTTAAGTAAAAGCTTGTTTTTTAAAAAAAAATATTATTAATTTTTTCACTTTTCAAATTTCATTACTCTAAGTATAACCGTTCATAAAGTACGAGGCGGGGGAGGCGACTTTCGACTGGCAGTGTATACAGTATAGCAACATTATCTAAGAAACATCTATTAACGTATGCAATACACTAAATATATTTTAGGGAGAACCTAACATCGTCTTTCCCTTCTAATATTTATGTGATTTAATTTCAGGTCTCGACTGCTACAAACAAAATATTTTCAGAAACATTATATTGTACCCCACGCCAGAGCCTCGCCCTATATTATAGGCTTGCTTTTCGGTTATGCATTATTCAGGACGAGAGGAAAGCGTATACCGATTAACTTCTTCGTTAATATATTAGGATGGAGCGTCTCGGGATTTGTCCTCGTTTCAGTCGTCTTGGTATCGCATGCTTTTCACGCGGAAAGTTACAAGTACAACAAATTGTTTTCGTCGTTATTTTTATCGTGCAGCAGGTCGATATGGACTCTGGGGATTATGTGGATAATATTCAGTTGCGTTAATGGAAATGGAGGTAAGTGCCCACGTCTTAATTCAACGTTACTACTGGTTAGTTAAATTATTCTTAAGTCTTCCGTTTTGTCAACGACTCAAATAATTTGGCTAAGGACACGATACACGTACACATGTATCGTGGCTAAGGATAACTAACACAGCCCCACAAAAAAAAAAATTTTGGAACTGCTATCGAGACAACTGTATCCCTATGTAATTTTCTACGCTGAATCCGAATCAGTAGTTAAAAAAATCGTACACCCCCAAAATCAACTACTAGCGCTAAAAAACATGGTAAAAACGACTTAACGCTTCACGTAGTCTTAAATCTCAATAATTCTAATAAATATAAATATTCAAGTATATAACGCATAAATACTACTTTATATTGAAAATCACCCCTATGAGTTGGTGTAAACTACCCCTCACACAACAGAAAATTTAAAAAAAAATGCAGTGATTGCAAAAAAAAGCTTACCAATTATTTTAGAAACAGTATGTAACTGCATTAGTCTCGATGCGATACTCAAAAACTACCTCCATTGAGTGGCGGAAACCAACCCTAAATTTAAATTACAGTTGCTTAGATGACTCCTAAAAAAGAATTCTCTGAAAATACTATTACAAAAAAAACATGTATATAATTTTCTGATTATATAGTTTTTTGATCAGCCGGTTGGTGGCGCATTGACAACAGCATACGAGTGTTGATACGTCAAGTTTGGCTATTTATTGGGGCGTTCATTGTTTCTGTTATTATCCTAAAAAGAAATCTCTGAAAATAATATTACAAAAAATATGTATATAATTTTCTGATTATATAGTTTTTTGATCAACCGGTTGGTGGCGCACAACAGCATACGGGTGTTGATACGTCAAGTTTGACTATTTATTGGGGAGTTCATTGTTTATGTCATTACCTTTTTTTCTCTGTTGTATTGTTAAGTTTTTTTTTTGTTATGATTAGACCTATGATAGCACTGCTGATCGAGCTAGTGGATCTAATTGAATTAAGACTACATGTAAATTTTTGCTATTTCATAATATGGGTACTTTGTCAAGTACTATCGTCGGAGCGCGGTGCGGGGAAAAGGCAAGAGGTACCCGGCAATGGGTGTCCGCGCCGACGTTTAGTTGTTTTTGATGCCGTATGATGAAGATGTTGATTGCGTCCCTTGCCACGTGGGGACGCACGAAGGAGGGACGCTACACGCTATGGAAATAGTCGTGCAGCGTCGTGGTGTCCCCTGAGTGGTGAATTTGGGAAGTGCTCCCATGTCGAGGGTTCCGGTGCGGAACTCTACGACGTGGGAAAGAAATTAAACCACTTACGTTGTTGATTCGGGCTCCCAAACGTACCACAGCAGTGTTGAGCAGGTCCCACTAGGGAGACCAGCGGAGACGACTTGACTCGGAGGCGGTGGATAAGAGAGAGCGAGCAGCGCGGCGCGTTGCTTTTTGTTCCCTACGGATCTGCGCGCGCCGCTCGTTTTTCGACGGAAGCGTTCGGGTTAAGTCGTTCTTGCGTGAGAAGCGATGACACTCTCCGGTGACAGAACGTTGTCAAAAATTCTTCTTAAATAAGAAAATGCAGATGTCTTGAGCTTTTCTAAAAGGTACTGCCAGTATTTGTTAATTTCTTGTTATGTGAGAAGTAATTTTCGCCCTACCATGACGATGTCACTGAATGACTTTGATGCAATACAAATATTCACCTTCAAACTTCAGTACTGCGTATCTATAGCCAATTTTAACATCGATTAAAAATAGAAATCACGATAAAAAAAATTTCCCCGATTTTACTATTAATGTAATTTAAATTTATGGGTGGTTTCCGCCACTTTATGGGAGTAGATTTTGAGCATCGCATCGGAACTAATGCAGACTTTTCCCAAAAAGTGTGTTTCTTGTTGTGTGAGGGGTAGTTTTCACCCACTCATGGTAGTGTGATAGTATAGTGATTTTCAATGTAAAGTGAGTTAACGCTGTATTTCTGCGTTATATACTTGGGTGTTTATATTTAATTACAATTATTGAGATTTAAGACTATTCGTTAAGCTTTACCAGCGCCACCAATGAAAAATATTCAATTTCTTAGCAATCAAGTTTTAGCAACTTCGTGAATATCAAAATACTGTTCTGTTAATTGGGTACGCACAACATAAGGATACATTGCACATATACATATTAGCGAATATAAATAATTGATATTTGTTATATATAACAAATTGATGTTTATGTTAATAGATTATGAGGGTAATACGGAATATTCCATATTAACAGATACTCATATTATTCTATATTATACAACAGACATTTTGTTTACAGGCACCACCGTGAATTTTTGCAAAAAAAAACGGGTTTACATGTTCAATTTATTTTTGTGAGAGGTCATTTTTCAACAGTAACAACAGAAAAATATGGAAACAGTATTCTATGCTTGAAGGCTGGGAACATGAGTCGTGTACAGGAAACGATCGTGAAATTTACGTTTGTGACTTTTGTACGTATTCAATACATACCAATAAAACATCAATAGCAACAAGAACACTAACGTTCTATAAGAGGCCAAAGACGGGCCTTATTAACCTATATTATGGCAAATATTATTAGGGATATCATAATAATAAAGATTAACGAATACAGACATAACCGACAGATACAGAAGTAGGACATTGTCTTCCGTGAAACTTAAACTCACAACCAACCTTTGAAAATTTATTTAGAACAGCTTCTATAAAAAAAAATACCTTTTTCTATAATATTATACTTCCACAATATCTACTACATAATGTGAAGGTAATTTAAACGCTTTTTTGTTGGTCAGACTTAAATGATTATAGTTTATAATACAGTAGAAACTACATTATCTAAACCTCAATTATCTGAATCCATAAATATCCGAACGCTCAAAACGCTTCGCATTATTTTTCGTCAGAGTTTCGTACATACCTGTATCATTTCAAGTGCATAATAATGTTTACATAGAGTCGTTTTGTGTTATCACCAGCGTATCGACATATCAATGTTTCCTTTTTCCCCAAATAATTCTCCATTATCCGAGTTTTTGATTATCCAAACAACCCTCTGCCCCAATTACTTCAGATTCAGTTCAGTTTCTACTGTTTTAGCAAAATGTAGTTTCTGTTTCAGTAAATTGTAGGCTGTGTTAGTGTTTTCCGCTCTAATGTTAGAGTTAAATCAGTGACAAGAACCTATTTTGTTGTGGAATTCATGTGATTTACCATCGCTATAATTCCTGTTAATTGAACTATCAGGTTTGTAATAATTATGACGTTATCTACGGACAAACTACCTAATTACAGACTGATTCGTTAGTTTCTATAATTGCCATTTCCATTATTATCCGGTACACTAGGTGCATTAGCCAGAATGTTAATTACTAAAGCTTCTGAAATTAATTAATTTACCAATCATACACATTATACTCTAAACTGAAGCTATAATCATAACTAAAGGTAAGGAAAAGCGGCCAACATGTTGATAACAGGACAACATGTTGATGGATACTCGTCAACATCGGGCGCACAGTGTTCGAAAACGGCAACATTTTTCTCAAAATAAGATAACTCCCCCACCAAGAAACCTCCAATCATTGTTAGATTTTCTTTTATTTTACAGGTTTTGGACAGTAGAAATAAAGAAAATTGGTCCAACACACGTTTAGGGTTTAAAAAGGGGAGAGAGACACCCTACAAGGGACCCTATATAGTAACTTTACAAATAAAGCGCTTTTAAGTTCAATAACAACATACCTCCCAACTTTTAATCCCTCCTGACCTTATAACATCAGCTTTCAAAACCCCGTGACACCATAACTTGAAATATTATACCACCCAAACCCCATAATCCCCCTCCATTTTAGACCACCATCTACAAAAGAAATAATTTCACTAAAACTCTAAAACTGAAGCTCTTATGCTAATATCTCTTGTAACCTAAGCTTTCAATCCCCATGTCCACATTAACAAGCTGTTAAACCCCTATCACCCCATAACCTCAGTTTTCAAACTTTAGAACCCCTATAACCAATAGTTTTATACTCCTACAAAGAAAACTCCTAAATCAAATCTAAAGGTTCAAAACTGGGGTTATGGTGTTATGAGCTTAAACAGCTTAAGTTATGGGGTCATGGGGATTAAAAACGTAGGTTATATAGATATTGGGGCATAAGAGCTTCAGATTTAGGGTTGTCGGGCTCGAAAAATTGAGTTTTGCGTACATCAGGATCTAAAAGTTGAGATTATGGAGTTATGGGGGTGTAAAAGTTCAGGTGTGCACATTTGAAAGCTTAGGTTAACTACGTTAGATATTGGCAAAAGAGCTTTAGTTTTAGGGTTGGGATCGAAAAATTGTGTTTTGCGTACATGGGGGTTTAAAAGTTGTTGAGGTTATGGGGTTATGGGGGTTCGACAGTTTGAGTTATGGGGTCATGTGGATTCGAAAGTTTAGATCATAGAGATATTAGGTCTATAGAGATGGGGGTTTCAAAAGTTGATGTTATGGGGTTATGGGGGTATAAAATTTCAGAGTTACGGGGTCACAGGGTTTTGAAAGCTTATTTTATAAGGTCAGGGGTTTTTAAAAGTTGGAGGTATGCGGTTATTGGAGTTTAAAACCTTTAATTGTAAAGTTACTGGATATGGGGTCCCTTAGTGGGATGTCTCCCCCCCTTTAAACCTCAGCCGCATGTCGGACCAATTTTCTCCTTTAATCTACTGTCCAAAACCTGTAAAATAACAAAAATCACAATGATCGGAGTTTTCTGTGGGGAGTTATCTTATTTTGAGAAAAAATTTGCCATTTTCGCCCACTGAATCGCGGCGTGACATCAAAGAAATTTGTTGCATGTTACTTGTATCAGTATTTTTGATTTCAAACGGACAACATCGCTCAGTCTTTACGGCGTTTCAACAACTCAACAACTTATAAACGAATCGCCTGTGTAACGAACCTTTTCTTTCTACTATTCAAATTCGTTTACTCAAAAAATAGAGGGTTTGGCTGGTTTAAGTGATGGGTTATGGTACGCCTTGTATCTAAATTTATTTTAATAAGAAACAAATATGTGTATCTACTTTTTCTAAATAAAAACTCTATACTATAATGTCTATGGAGGAAACATGGGTTCATTCACTTTTCCTGACGTCAGTCCCGTAAATTTATTTACAATGAATAAATCTGAGTGATAGTTTGATAGTTTCACGAAGAATATGTTCAGTCTAAATACGTTTACCGACAAAGATAACACGTTCGAACACTAACTTGACCTTAGAAAACTGCTTAAACTGTCCTAAGATATGTCTGACACTTTTAAAAAATGTTTACTACTTGCAGTGCCGCAATACAGAACACCTCAATTTTAAATATTGCAGTTTATATTTGGAGTATACATCTAACAATCAATTAATACATACATAATTGTTATATTTCACGATTAATATAATGAATGTAAGAAAGAGATTATTAAATTACCTTAAGGTATTTGGCGTAAAAGAAAGAAATGTCACACAGTGTAAATAACAAAATGAATAAAGGTGTAATATGTACACCTTTTTTGTCAATTTCTTATGTTCTGGTAAATCTGTTAAAATTATTTACACGGGAAAGCTGTAATTGGCTTCATGGTTGGTCTAATTAGTTATTCCAAACGAAAAACCATGCAAAAATGGCGATTTACATAAACAACGTAACGCATGTTGTTACAAATACGATACTGGAGACAAACAATATATTGACATAATTTAACTACACAAGACAGTCGTAGGAACTTGGTGGAATGTATTGGAAATTAAATAAAACGTTTTTATTGGTCGGTGATGTGTCGTCGGTGATGTGTCGCCAGCGACATGATGAAGCTCTGAGAACTAGACTTAACAACAGTTTAACAGAATTGGTCATGACCAGCGTTGGCAACTCGGTAGATGGCGATTATGTTGCCAGGGCCGTAAAATTATAGTACCTACCAAAAAATTATCGTACATACACTCGAACCCCCTCTTAAGTCGCCAAATCCGTGCATCATTACCTCGCTTAAGTCGCGAAATTTTGCCTCTCTTAAGTCGCCATCATAACCTCAACTTTTTTGTGTTTTAACTGCAAAAAAGAAATATTTAGAGATATACCACAGCACTTGTTATAACGAAAAATGAGCCAACTGAACGAAAAATCAATGTAAGTATACCCAGTCGTGCGTGACAAAGTTCAATTTTCCACTTGAATGAATATTTTAAAGATTAAATATTTTTAAAAGACACCTAACCTATTTTAAATCGATAAATGTATTACACAAACATTTTTTTTCAATAAAAATTGTACATATTCATGCGAGAATCCAATTTCCAAACGTAGTTCTAAAAATTTTACAAGCGGCGACTTCACCGGGACGGTTTCGCGACCTAATAGGGGGAAACTTTGTGAAATAACAGAGGATGTGAATTAAGCGAAGGTGAAATAAGAGGGGTTCGAGTGTACATCAAATTCACATCGTTAAACATTTAAAAAGTATTAAAATACTCTGATAAACATTACAATTGTGAACACCATATTGAAAATGAGTTTTAACAAATATTTTAATGTATATGTATGTATATGGAATGTAACTAAATCTTGCAAATGTACCCACCGTGGATAATGATGTAATGTAGATTAAAAAATTTATTTTTTAATATTCAAAATTACGTTTTACAGGATTTTCAACAAAAAAATAAAGAACAGTAATTTATTTATATGTCAAGATTAATGCAAGAAATTGCATTAAGAATCCAAAAAATTACATTAGTAAGTAGCGACACCTCGTGTCGCTGCATATGCTTATATACATATTTCGCCTAAATTTCAATTTGAACATAATTTGCCACCTTTTTCGAAATTATAGTAGATTAAAGCATTATCGTACACATGATATGTTACATAGTACAAGCTGCCTAATTATAGCACATGTACTATAATTATGTTACGGGTGCCAACGCTGGTCATGACACTAGTGTCTCTAACTTTTTAGTGCGCATGATCTGACCCTGGCGTAAAATATTGAGTAAATATCCGTACTACGCAACTTGCGTTCAATGCGGTTAACGTATTACTGATATTTTTATTTTAGTGTATCGTTAGTTTTACTAGTAGACTAGTACTAGTAGTCTTGTTAGTATATCCATTTCTAAAACCGTTGTTACAGAAAAATATATATTTGACGTTCTAATACTTCAATTTTAAGTCATTAATAATTGGCCGCGCCGGGTTCAAGTTCAGTCCACGTTTGGAGTAAATAGTGATATTAAGGTACTAACTTAACAAACACAGTATGTCTCTAGCAGTAAAAGTAGATATTGCGCAGGTTCCCCTACTCTATACATAAAATAAAACTGTGAGACAATACTTCAAAGGCAACCGACATCGACAGTTATGAAAAATAACAGATTCTTTTAAATTGTGGCTCAACTCGCCGCTGCTTACTCTTCAGGGCCCCAGCTAACTCAAGCTACAACCTGTTCCGCTTTCACTGGTTCTCACGAACACCCGATATACTAGGGTGTCCCGATACCAGGAATCGTCCACTGGAAATACAACGTTTCTTCTTTCTCCAACAAGGACAACAAGAACGAAAATATGGTACCACTGCCTAACCAAAAATTCGTATCTCTATACTCGTACAATTTAAGTCACGGTTTCCACTGGGATTTTTAACAGCCCGTTGGGATAACCAGTTGTTTATCTTCCGTGTCCTCGGTCGTGTCTGCGTGTCTGGCTCGTTCACCACCGTCACACGAGAACTCGCATGCACCTCTTGGCTCTCTTGGCGCGACACGCACACACAGCTTAAAATTATAAGGGCTCGTTTACACACAATCTTAAAACTATACAAAATGTAGGAGCGCGTTACACTTGTATTATAAATCGCAAAGCAACCACCAATCTTATTGATGGTGGAATAACGGCACAGTGATTTGTATACTTTTTGGAGGTTTTTGGAGAGCTACCAAACAAAAGCTTTTTCGAAAAAAGATTTTGTTAGTCTCACGAACTTTCGGATCGAGCTACCATTGTTCAAAAGTAAATTATACATTACTAGCGACCCGCCCCGGCTTCGCACGGTGTTTACGATATCACATTAGAAACCTCTAAATTTATCAGTGTTTGTTTCTCTACTATATTATGCATATATTATACAAAGTCATCACACTCTGCTAAGGAGAGAAAAGAGTAGCGTTTTGGTTATTAAATTTATTTATATATATATTAATTAGTTTAAACGAATAAGAAAGGGGGCTCTTCTTTATTCCTCTTGAATCACTCTATCCATTAAAAAAACTGCATCAAAATCCGTTGCGTAGTTTTAAAGATCTAAGCATACATAGGGACAGACAGACAGCGGGAAGCAACTTTGTTTTATACTATGTTATGAAGTTGTCGCAATAGCTTGTCCCATTTTTTAAAACCGTCTTTGTCATAGCACTAACAGCAGGTTAATTTTCACTGCAAAACCAAGTTTTTTTTCGAACCTGCAACATTGTTGAAAACATATGTATATCCAGATGCAACTTTCTATACCCAACAAATATGTTGCCAATATCCCACAACAGTAGCTAATATTGTGTTAGCTGGTCTGTACTTACCTTAAAGATGCGGTATCGACCCTAAACAAATTTATTTTCATATTATGAATTTTTTTACAGGTGTGGTGAACTTTATATTATCGCATTCCATTTTTAAAATTCTGGGAAGAATTGCCTATAGTGTATATTTATTACATTACATGTTCCAATCTTCTATGCAAGCTGCCCGCAAGAGCCCAGATTATTTTTCAGATTTTATGTCGGTAAGTTTTTTTTATACATCCTTGATTTTTATAGGTTAATTTTTAGTAAAAAAGTATATGTATGCATATTGTCTTTGTTATTTTTTTTAACAATTCATTTTAACTTGAATGTACTACTAGGACAACCAAAATCAAAGTTTTCTTCGACACAAAATTAAAATAATGGCAACTATTACGAGTGCTAGGTAGTATTCCTGCGTACTTGTTTTATACTTAAAACTATTAATTTACTAGGAATATACATTCGAGGTGTGGCTATTAAATAACCGAACTGCTGTCATAACAGTTTTTATTCGTTACAGTAGCAACTTTTTCGCCTTCAATGTACTCCCCGATCTCTACACCGCTCCGACTTTTCCATTGTTGAAGCAGTGAAGGAAGTCCGCTTTTGTCAGCTGGTTCAGAACCTCCGTCGCTTTTGCTTTAACCGCTTCCACACTTTCGAATCTTGTCCCCATCAGTGTCACCGTGTCTAACAAGCCTGGAGCAATGTCAATGTTATTTAGAATGTTAGCGCAAATGTTCATTCTTGATTTCTTTTTCTCGGGAGTGAGGAGTTTTGGCATAATTTTTTCGGAAAATTTTGGCATGTTGAACGATTCATGCAAAATTTGACGAACACATTCTTAGTCGATACCTATTATTTCAACAAGCACTCTGATGCTTAGACGACGATCTTCGTGTATTAATTTACCAATTTTTTCAATGTTTTGGTCCGTTTTTGACGTTGAGGGCCGTCCGGAGCGCGGATCGTCTTCGGTTGTTTCACGTCCCTCTTTATACGGTTTACACTATTCAAAAACTTGTATGCGGGATAAACATTCATTCCCGTACACGTCTTTTAATCTTGAATAATCTTCTGTAAAAGTTTTCCCCAGTTTTACAAAAAACTTGAGATTAATCCGTTGCTCCATCTGAATCCTTAACATTTTTTCGACGCGTCACTGGTGCGAAAACTAATTCAAACGACTGCTACAGTCAAACTGAGCGACCCACTGGCTTGTCCAGCTATGTCAGGGTAGGGAAAGTATCACCAAATACAGTTCTGTTCAAACTTGTCGCGACACGCTCTCAGCGCACAGGTAGCAGCATCAGTTCGGTTATTTATTTAACCACACCTCATATATTTAGTCGTTATGAATATTAAGAAGAAAATCTAATCCACTTCTTTATAAAAACTAATAACACAATTTACTTACTTTCTTATATATTGTAAAAAAATAGTATGGCTCATGTGTAAAAACGGACTAAGAAACATCTACCTAATGATTCACTACTTGCATATACTATTTTTCCACATTTTGTTGAACCAAATACCTAACGTATTATATTCAGTTATTCAAAAAACAATTATTTAGAAAAAATGTTCATTGTTTATAATATTATTAGGTTAACATAAGATTTGATATAATAAAAAACAACAGCAGGACTTCAAACGTCGAACCATTTCTAAGACTTGTGAATGTCAGAAATTTACTAAACAATTTAGTTCGAACATTTAAGAAGTCACAAGATAATTTGTTTTATATCAAGCATATTAAAAGTATGATAACAAATGCAACATTCAAAACAAGCAACGTTGTATGTTATGGAATTGATAATTCCTTTGGTTCAAGAATTGCTTGCTATACCATAGAAGGAAATTAGGCGCGTATGTCCATGCGAATTAAAATATTTATGTCACATATGGGTTAATATGTCTCTGACTTTTAGATGTCACATTTCTATGTGTGTACCCTGATCAATATTTGATATTTCGTATAGAAATATGTAAAAATTATAGTGATGACTAGAGCCCATAGGTTAATAATAGATTCCAGGACCGGTCTTAACGCGACTGATATATTGTTATACCTAGCCATCCAACAAATATGTTATTAAATCTGGCTATTAACGAAAGAAATACAAATAGCGGTTATGTTGAAACTCGAAACGGAACATTGTTGTCACACTTTAGCCAAACGACTGTCACAATTGTAAAAAAAATAATGTTAAAAAAATGGCTTTTTTTGGCCCCTCAAGACAAAAGCATGAAACTAGTATTTTTATACTAATTTTTGGGTGCTGAACACGAATCACTTATTCATTTTTCCCGAAAATGACGGGAACACCTCTCTAACCAACCCCTGTATAGGGGTGAAAAATGGATAAATGATTTGTTTGTGCAATTTATTATTTGTGTACTAATTTGAATAATATAATTTATTTTTTTATTGAAACAACTTTAATCAATATTAGTTAACACTTAGCTTTTTATTGAAAGGTGTAACTTGGCGCATTTCTGACAACTTTGCACTGAAATTATTCTCGAAAATTAAATGACTTTTTAGATCTATATAAGAGATGCTTAACCAACTTACTTTAACCTGCCAAAATAACCGCTAACGAATTTTTTTTAAAGAAATTGGTCCACGATAGTCAATTTCCACCCCAGTGGGTGAAGGAGTGAAATGAGGAAGGTGGCTTAGAACAATGCTCTTTTTCTTGCCGTCTGATTAAAGGTGTTTCAATAAAAAATAAGTTATATTAAGTATTCAAACTAGCAGTGGCGGTGCGTGATATTTCAGTTAGCCATATCTTGAAAACGACGTATGGGACCGACTTCACTTTTTTAGGTGATGACTATACACCTCTACAGAAAAGGATTTATAGTGAAAAAATCGTCAGCAAAGTTTGCGAAAAAAATTTCAAAAAACACTGGAAGTGCTCCAGTGTTACTGAGAACTCCAGGGAGTGCCTGGGTTTTCAGTAACGCTCTGTGGGATATTCGCAGTATATTTTTTTTCATAATCTAGAAACAAATATAAGGAGACGTTTTTCGATTTGTTGCAAAATAATTTTTTTTTCAAAAAGTTATGGCCATTTTAATTTTAATTTTATAGGAACATTTTGTTTCCCAAAATTAAAATGGCCATAACTTTTTGAAACAAAAAATATTTTGTAACAAATCGAAAAACGTCTCCTTATATTTGTTTCTAAATTATGAAAAAAATATACTACAAATATTCCACAGAGCGTTACTGAGAACCCAGGGAGTGCTCCAGTGTTTTTGAAAATTTTTTCGCAAACTTTGCTGACGGTTTTTTCACTATAAATCCTGTAAGAGATAAATAATGTAAGAGGTGTATAGTCATCACCTAAAAAGTGAAGTGGGTCCCATGCGTCGTTTTCAAGATATAGCTAACTGAAATATCACGCACCGCCACTGCAAACTAGTATACAAATAATAAATTGCACGAACAAACCATTTATCCCTTTTTCATGCTTTTGTCTTGAGGGGCCAAAAAAAAGCCATTTTTTTTAACATTATGCTTTAAGATCAAGAATAGAAATACGTCTTTTTTTTGGTCGGCCAACTTTTATGAAATATTTTTTTAGTATTAGTTAACCTGCGCTAATCGATCCATCATTCGTGTGCAATATATGTTATGGTGGAGCGTTGGATAAACAAGCGTTGTACCGTATGTGACACTGTACTGACGTGGCACGTAAAAACAGATGTTTTTCAGTATGTTGCTACATACACACAAACATAAAGCTCGTGTAAGTGGTATATGAATGCGCGAGATAGACAAAGCCAAATTTACTTGGATTTAGTTAAAATGACGGTAGCGTGTAATATTCCATTCGCCAAATAATATCATCCCGAGTTCAGTACAAGTTTTCCAGAACGCTGTGAGTGGAAAGTACGCGAAGTTAGTTTACTTGCAGAAACGACTGTTTTAAATAGCACCACTGTATGAGGTCATAACAAAAATATCCTATCGGAATTGCACAATAAACCTATAGGGCTTAGCATTGACAAAACAACCGGTATTAAAGGACAGAACATATCTAGAGTAGTGGTTGAAGGACTGAATGAGGCAAAAGCCACGAAAGTGCACTTGAAAGCTTCAAGGACATATTAATCTAATCCACATCATTTAATTGGCACACAGGAATGTAATACAATTAAATATGACTCAGGTATTTGTCAAAACAACATCCAGAAGAAAAAGGTTTTCGGACGTTTTACCAAGGACACCAGCGTAACCTCGTTGGGGCACACGAGTACAGGCAGCTATAAGTAACACTCTCTAGAGCTTAACTGCTGAACATATGGAACAGTTATTGATAATTTATTCAACTGGCAATAAGGACACGTTAAAGCATTGGTTACCGTGTGTATGCAAGTTCCGTGTGATTATGGCTCCTTTTGCTAATTAGTTGGGCTACAACAATTACCATCACATGCATAAGGTAAGACATGTTTAACATTTCGAAACGCACTAATAGTGGTATCCTGGAGCCCCGCTCATTGTAAAACATGGATGTATTATAAACTTTCGAACTCTAGTGATGACATCAGTAGTAATGTATATTTATTATAATTACCAGCATTGCCTAATTGTTTATTATATTACGAAACTCGTAAACGTACACTGTAAACTAACATATTACGAAAAATCGTCTAGATACTTAAGAAAAATATTTTCAAACGGAACACTTCAAAAATTGCTATTCCTAGGAAATAAAATCGTTTCCTGATTAAAAAGAAAAATAACAATAATACAAAAGTGGTGATTCCTTACACAAATTTTTTCCCTTAGAGATTAATGTAAGAATAACTGTAAAATTTAGGTCAAATTTTTGAATAATTAAAGTTATAAAGCATTTTTGTTGAAGTATAATTTCGAGAAGGCGGCAACTATTATGTACATAAATAGAATTACAAGAAACTTTTCATCACCTAACTCGAATAATTTATTTATTCCACTTGTTTCTTCATATTCCATGATTATTCTACATTCAGCAATTCACTGACCGATTTGTTTTCCATAAAAAACTTTGTACAATATATAAAATACGTTGTGTACTTTTCATATTATATTCTCAAATGGGAATAATTGATATACATATGTATGAATATGACGTAACAAAGTGATATGATAAAATCTCTAACCGAGAACTGTTTTTATAATACCGGTGACCGATATTTTAAAATCTTTAGAGAATCGTCGCTACCAACAAAAAAATATTTTTTCCACGAAAGCCACAAAAAACTTTTATTTTTATCCCTTCAGAAGGAAAAACATTTAAATGTGGAATAAAAAAAGTTGCTGAGGAAGAGAAAAGTTGAGGAAGGAAATTCTTTCCAACTACTTTAAATATTCGAACAAATTTTATGTCCTACGTGAAATTCAATCAGTATGGAGCGTTTTACGTGTTTTACAAAGTAAGGTTCATTACGGGCTTTCCTTTAAAGTCGTAAAACTGTGGAGGATAATTAAATACAATATATATTTTATACAACTTCTTTCCTTGAACATGAACAGTTCAATTTTACACACGATTAATTGGCAATTTCCAGCGAATGCTAAATTCAGATGCCAACGCTTAAACATTTAATTGGGAATTTAATAAAACTTTGGATCTAAGCGTATTTAGTAATTAATTCTGTTTATTTTAAAATACAGTGCGTGGCAAAATTATGGAACAACTTCAGTAATACTATTGTACAGAGAAGAATATTCCTCATAAAAAAACAAATTCACACGTGACTAATTTTCCACATAAAATCGAAAAACTTTTTTGCACTCAACGCGAGTTTCACCAACCATGATGACATCATCAGATGATTAATATAGTTTTAGTCATCTCCTGATGATGCCAATATGGTGCCAACAACACCGAAACACTTGTTTTCACTCAAAGCGCGTTTCGCCAACTATGTTCATCAGCATCATCAGAAGATGACTAAAACAGTTTTAATCATCTGTTGGTGTTTGCGCGTTGAACTCAAAAAAGTGTTTTGACGCTAAGTGAAAAAGTGTTCATGAGTGAATGCGATAGTGTTGTTTTTTTTTTGCCAAAATGCCGGAACATGTCGGAATTTCGTTTAATGAAAGCATGCATTTTACCCTGTATTTTTATTCAGGATTTGAAATGCCTTCGCAGTACACCAACCAGATATCCAATAATTCTAAATCTCATTTGCTCTAAATTCCATCGTATCAGTTTTAAAGTCCATTAGATCTAAATAGTAACAAAAAATAAATTTAGTACTTAAACAAACATTTGTAAAATAAATTTTCTCATTTTGTAGAATTTGTGTGTTCAAAATTGATAACTATACCTCGTCTTTGTTTTAATTATGTTTTATTTATTTTATATTCATTACCTATATATATATGTCTCTTATTATTCCAAAATGCACTGAAAGCCATGGTGGAATTTAAAAGTAGTGGAATTTAGGTGTACTAGGATTTGGATATACTGGGATTTCTGACTAATCAAACATTTTTCATCGGTATAGAAAGGATGCATTTGATAAACCGAAAGTGTATACAAAATAGACAAGTAATTGAAACTAATGAAAGTAAGAGGTAATGTGGTTGTCCGTTGCTTGGTATGAACTATGAAGACAATATGAAACACCAAACAGCAACTTTTCTAACCACATGGAAATAAAATAATTTCAAATAAACACAATATTCCTGTAATGATTAGAATCTGGATGTTAATAATAGGAGCGTATTTTACTAGGGGCAGCTCCAGGATACCACCATCAGCAACGCCACGAAATGTTAAACAGGTCTTACCTTAAACTACATGTGATGGTGATTGTTGTAGCCGAATAATCGGCACGGGAACCATAGTCACAAGACACAGAACTTGAAAAATACACGGTAACCGACGCTATAACCTGTCCGTACTGTCTCTTGAGTTTCCATAAATTATCGATATTTTCAGGAGTTAGGCTCTGGCGCCTGCCACTTAAAATCCGCTTATAAAATGAGAAACATCGTGCAATGTCTACAGATGTAACTGATTTATACTAAAATAAGAACAGTCTTGTAACGAGTGCACATTTATATGTTGTTCAAAGATATCTTCTTTACCTGTAAATACATCCATAATACGGCACAACTGTTTTTACGTGCCACGTCAGTAAATTGTCACACACGGTACTGTATACATGTATGTACTATGCACATATATACAGGAGTTGACGATGTACTTTATTAATGTGTCACATATAAGAACATTACAATCTTGTTAAGACCTGTCCTGGAATCTATTATTAACAACAGGGTTCTAGCAATGATAATTATTATTTTCCCAAACTCTACAGTATATAAAAATATAAGTTTAACATCATAGCAATTTAGTAAAAATGTATACCAAAAAAATATTCTAATATTGGACAAAAGTTCAGATTGTTATGTCATATGAATATTTGACATAGCAGTTGATTAATTTTTGAAATATCAGCGAGTATTACACACAAATTTGTATTATTTCAGTTTTTTAAAAAACACCATTTCATATCACAATCAAATTCAACCCATTTACCACAACCAAATACCACACCACACCACGTACCACAACCAAATCATATTCACAACCATTTCATAGTCATAGCAGTTATAGCTTGAAAATAAAAGAAAAGCTTTTGATATTTTTGGAGATTCTTTAATGTGTCTTTTCTCATGTGTGTTGACGTCCTTGCATGAACCAGATCGCACACTCGATGCAGAAACATGCGGGTTATTCAGATGTGCGAAAATATACGCATGTATGCGCACGTCATTAACATCATTACTGCTGGCTATACGCCAGTTGCGATCATTATTATCATTAGTACGTTTTGGAGTGGTATATTCACACGTTGCTGCATTAAGTGTGAGACCGGACTAATACACAACATGAAACAATGAAACGATCTTGAAATGAAAAGGAATTAAAAATTATCTCCGTTTTTTTATTGACAAAACAATTTGGTTGGTTGCAGATGTACATGGCTTGCACTGATGTAGCGTTAATGACACTACTAGGGATACCCTTCACACTATGTTTTGAATATCCCTTTATAGGTATGATGGCAGCACTAATGAAGAGGTCTGGTAAATATTCTGATATATGTGTATATTCTATCATATCCTACGATATTACTTTTAGAAATTAAACAAGTGCAACCTGAAAAAACATGGAGAAAAAATCAAAGGTTTAGATCTTGTATCGTTATACAGTACATGAAACCTGGAAAAATAATGGCAACAGTAGTATTTATAGTAGTTTATAGACATTAGTATTTACTTACAGTAGTATTATTATCAGTTATTAGAATGTTAACTTTAACAGATTGTTCAGTTGACTATAAATATGACTTTCAACAAATCTACAAAGATATTTCATAAAGCCCTACCAAAAAAAAGCTAATATATATATATAATGGAAGAATACAATAGATATCAACCTCCTGATTCCGGCACTGTATGGGATTTAGAAACGAGAATTTCAGCTGCTAAAATTGTTCTCTCTAGTACCGGCAAAATCTCGTATAATCTTAATTTTCCTCGTCGAATAATCTCCGAAGGATTGATTCACTTGAATACCCTCCGTAAACAAAATCTAATTTTATACTATGTCATTTCGTAGATTACTTTAATTACATTGTCCAAGGAAATAGGGCGTTGTTGAACGCTAAAACTCGTCGTTAACATTTTCATTGAATAGCTGTAAACTAGATGCCGGACGAAGAAAAGAACACAGCGCCCTTGTAGTCCTTGTACATTTTTGTAATTAACGTCGTTTTCATCAAGGATCCAAAATAAATAACATGTGTAGACTGATACGAGGAAAAGTAAAAATCTGGGAATTGTCAATTGTACGAATTCATTATTTTTCACTAGCGATTGCTTTTTATATAACATATTGTATTCATTTGTCCACAGATGTATTAGAAACATAGTGAATGATAGATAGAGCGTCAATTTCGGCGAGCCGCAACAGAGACGGAACAATAACACAGGTCTACAAAAAAAAAGTTCTGTCTTTGCGATCAGACCCATCATTTCCTGTGTATTTTGATGCACTGAAACCAAATTTGGCAAAAAAAATTTTCTACCCCATCAATTTTTCTCTCACCCCCATATAACCCCCATAAACACTTATAGAGGAAATTTTGTTAAAAAAAACTTTTTACATTATAAGATTAGGAACTGTTGGAAAATAAAAAGATCTATTTTGGCGAAGTGTACCACCAGCAGCAATGGATTTGGGCAGTTTGAATACGACATCTCCTCGAAGCACTAAACTGACGTCCTGAACGTTAAGAAAAAACAAAAGTCTTATGCCAGTTTTTCTTTTCCTTAAAAAATGACCTCTATTTCATAGTCATTATAAATCGTGACAATTTGTCCAACAAAGTGTACGGCTGTTTTCCTTGTTAAAAACCTGACGACAACAAAATCGCCTACATTTAATTCATCATCACACAACAATGGTAGTTCTTCATCACTGACATCGTTAATTGAATCAGATAAGTTCATTTCCACTTCACTGTCACTTTCGGATGAACTTGGAACATTTCGGACCGTTTCTTTAATATTAAATTTCACCTTCTTGGTTACTTGCTTAATTTTTTTCATATTTCTTTTCTTAGCGATGTCCTCTAATCGTGCTTTTTCTGGTGTCGTGGTGTAAATACGAGACTTTCTCGCATCTGCCTAGTTGTTTGTATAACTTGTATATTTAGAGTGATATATTCTGATTTGGTTTCCGCCCGCAGCTTCTTCTTCGTGCCCAGATTCATTTGAAACCTCTGGATTCTCATTTTTATGATTTTTTTCTATAGTGTTCGATTCTATGTTGAAGTGTATAGGGTTTTAAACCATGATCAGCAGCTGAAACTCTAATTGATTTGTGATTTTTAATAACATCGGTTATTGCAGTCTTTATAGCTCCTTCGTCAATGAATGCTCTTTGTGATAAGTACGTACCATTTTCATTAACCTGAAACAAGTAACATGTCCTCGTATAACTTACTAAATCTTGTTTATACCAATAAAATAGTACATTTGTAAATTGCAGAGGTACATTGATACACTGTAGAGGCACATTGATACACTGCATCAATGTACCTCTCATACATGTATCAATGTACCTCAAATGCACTCTGACAGAAATAATCACTAGTGACATATTTAACCTTACAGTGCATACACTTGGTTGCAAACAATGTTTAAATAATACTTACGTTTAGGAATGGTGACACAAGCAGTACTCTATTGCTACCACGTTGGTAAAAACACACACATGTAAAAATGCATTAAAAATTACTTTCTCGCTAAACTAAAAAAAAAGTAAACTAAACACATGTAACTTTACTCTCACTCGTTTTTCCGTTACTAAATTTTTATGACAAGTAGCCCACATTAGTGCCATCTTTGAGGTAATAGGTTGAAACAAATGGACTTCTTCTGCCGCGAAATTTTAAATGCGTATCAATGCGCCTCGTGTATCAATATACCTCTCTCTCCCCCTAATACTTGCAAATAGGTCGATTATCCCGCAGATGTTAACTAACTAACGTTAGAAGACATTCCTATTTACTTATAGGATGCTGCCAAGATGCTGGCATGCATTTTGAACATATGCTGCATTAATAATGATTTGTTTTTTATTTTAATGTAACGAATTTCCTATGCTGGAGAAACTTTGTTTTCTTGTTAATTTCTGCAATAAAATTTAAAACCATAGCAGTTTTGAATAGATAATGAAAATACCTTTGAAATGAAGTATCACGAGCCCCCACTTCCAGTTTGAAAATTTAGGGGTTGTAGCTGTCACCTGAAGGAAGTTGAATTTGGGATGACATTTTTACGTCGCAAGATATCATTTTAGAATTAGAAATTGACGTATCTCGGAATTTTCTAAAAAAAATGCATAATAATGAAGCTACTGAATTTATTCCATTTGGCTGTTCCACACTGTACAAAGGATCCTTTACATTTATTTGAAATATGTGTTGCTCTGAATTACCTCTTAGTTATTTTGGATACGTTTCATTTGAAAATTCATTTAGATCATGTATAAGGACACGAAGATCCTCGATTAATAGAATCTACTTTTACGCTACGTCATTTTGTAAACTACTTCAATCGCATCGTCAAAGGAAATAGGCCGGTTATAGAGCGCTAAAGGCGTCGTTAACATTTTCATTGAATGGCTCACAACCAGACGCCGGACAAAGAGGAACGCGCTCCGTCCAAGTAGTTCTTGCACCTTTTTTTATAATTAACGTCGTTTTCATTAAAGATAAATGAAAAATAAGAAGCACTCGACGCCAACATATTCGAGTGAAGTGACACTTGACGCCGGCACTCGAGAGTGGCACTCGTGAAAAACTGCAAGGCTTCAGATCCGTAATCGCGCAGTTCATTGATCTCCGAGCACGGGAAGGCATTAGCAGCACTTTTATAAGTAAGCTCTTTTCGAGGGAATATTAATTTACTCGCCGTAAAGAAAAAGTGATAAGGCAGCGTTTTACGTCAGACGTATTTTTCCTTAAGCCAAGTGTCATCGCGTCACAAAGTTACTGAAAAGGAAATCCTTGAAATAAATGAATACCTCCTACGTACGAATTCATAATGCGTATCATATATCAATAACCACTTCTTTTTTATTGTTATTTTTTTTTAATTTAAACATTCAATTTCCCATATTTCTTTCCTGAAAAGTATACACATACCATATATATTTAGATATTTCTTCTTTAAGTCAGTGCGATGTTTCGTCAACATATGTTCCTACCTCGTAGCTTCATTCTAAGTTCATCATTATGTCTAATGATATAAATAAAAATATAATATTACAAATATCTTATACAGACAGTTCATAAAGTAACCATAAAGTAACAAATAAAATTAGATTAAGCCAAGCTTTTTACGAAGGTAAACCGACTTTCGAAAATTCACAGATGGCGACACAACCGCCATCAAATCAACATTTTTTAAATAGCAAGATGTGCCCTCAGTTGTATACCTCAGTTGAACGGTATTTTAATTATTTACATTAAAGTTAAAATATATTCAAATTATGTCTACCCCTTTTCAAATTATGGGGTAAGTGGGAGAAATACCTCGCTCTAGTTATAGTATATGCTTAAAATGGTCATTTTTATGTATGTATTTCAAATGATCAAACAAAAGTCGAATGTATTTTTATGGAATACGAGGATATGACTTCGATGACTGATCAAAAATCGTTCCTTCAAAATCGCGTTCAAAGTGTAGAGTATTTAAATTCGATGACTAAGCCTTTTATTTTTAATTTTTATCATTTGATTTCCTAATTTTTAATCCGGTTTTATGTCGATTACTATGTATACTGATGTGATGGCATTAGCTTGTTTATTCGAGGAAATAGTTATGGGAACATTACATTGATGAAGCAATCAATCTCCAGTAAGACAAGCAAAACGTTACTACAACGTTAAATGAATCAAAAATTGAAACAACTTTACTTATTGAAATTGAAAAACTTTACTTATTTTATGTATGTCGTCTCACTGAGATAATAAGATTAAATTTCTAGGCGTATTTCTCGATGATGATATATTCTAGGAACATAGGACGGATCATATTGAATACTTCTGTAATCATATTGAGTAGGTATACTGTCACAAGCAGTTTTTTCTGCGAGAAAAATACAATGTTTACTTAATCAGAAAATTGCCATAAATACATGTTACCACATGTTTCATTCTAGACTGTGCTACGGTGTATAGCCTGGTGTAATACTTCTAATTTTTTTGCAGAAATTGTTCATTATTCAAAAATCAGCAATACCCGCAATTGCAAAATGTCAACTAAAGATACATGCAAGAAGACCTTTATTGACTTACTAATCATGTCGCTATACATATTCCTTAATTATATAAAACAATCTGATATTACGTATATCAACATCAATATCACATAACTTACATATACCCTGTGTGTACACCAGACATCGACCAGTTATGAAAAAGGACAAATAGAAGTGAGACGACAGAAGAGAAGCAACGGCATACGCATCGAAAGTAGTGAGGAAATAAAACCGGCCCTCTCACCACCTGCGCTAGTCATTAGAACGAGAAATGTAGCATTTGTCTTGTTTCTCAACCAGCCGATGTCTGCTTTACACATACGGTTTACAACACACAAAGAAATTCATTCTCATTATACACGGCATAAAAACAACATAGTTGCTCCTGGGCATAGACTGTCAAAAACAAATAAATCGTTGCTCCTAGGCATAGACTGCCAAAAACAAATAAATTGTTATACGTTAAATTTTTTAACCACATACCATTCAATTTAAAAGGAAACTCACCAAAGCTATTCAAACATAAACTTAAATGCATTTTAACCAAGTATTGTTTGTGTTCTATTGATTAGTACTTTAAGCCTAAATTTGAATATGTATGTACATACATATGTATAATTTTTGGTGTATGCTATTTGTATTTAATTTATTAGTTATTATTCTAATTATCTATTTAATTTTTAATAATATATCTAATAAATAATTATCTAATTTATCTTATTATACTAATGTTCACGAAAGGAAACTGCTGACGGTAGAGCAACACCTTTCTGCTGTTTTTGAAATAGTTTTATACCCGTTATTACTTATACTTACTACTACAATAAGATTCCAGCAATGAAAAATTCCAACCTCATATTAATACAGTTCATAACCAATGTTGGCATAGAATTATTGAAGTGGACGTTGAAGAGTCCTGATTTATCATCAATAAATTTTTGTAGAACAGGATCAGCTAAACTCTTCAGCAACTGTCTTGATCTCCAGGAACTCTAGATAACAATGAAATTGTATGCAGCACACAATAAAAAGAGTGGGATTGTTAAGTTCGACATATACCTGAATTCAAGCATTAATCAAGAATGTTTTAACAAATTATACTATATGTATATGACATTATTTACCGCCAAATACTAAAACTATTTGGGAAAAATTCAATTATTTTCATGTCTTGCTCTTTTGAAGTTTCAGTACCTATATGATAATAATACACGACTCATAGCAAATCTTAATTTTAGTTTGGTAATAAAAATATTATTTTCAATTTTCGCACTACACATTGAGTGTTTTGGAAAAAAAAATATTAAAAACTTGCAATGCAATAATTTAATATAACAATTGTTAAAATCTCTGACATATTGTTATAGGTAGTACTTAGCGCGATTTATTACGTGACGACAGAGAAGAAAAAGACTAAAATGTGGCTTTTTGTAAGAATAGCCTGGGAAAAGGAATTTTTTACTGAAATAGCTCGTTTTATATGTTTTTTGAATTGTTCGGTCTAAATCTGTGTTACTTTGAACCTTCGAAACAATACAATTTTGTAAAAATGCAAAAAAAAAAACAAATGCAAAATACTGACCATAACCGTCAAGTACATCATTATGTAGAAAAAACCTTGCAGTCAGAACACATTATTTCCTTTTGCTGTAAGAGTTACTTTCTCTTCAAAAGATCTATGCAATGGTAAACGTTTCCCTTTTACTCCCTTGCGCTTACATTCTCTTTTCACCATCCAGCAAAAGGCAGTCATCATAAGGAACTGAACAATCCAAGAAACATATAAAATGAGCTATTTCAGTAAAAAAAAAAACTATTCCCAGCCTATTCTTACAAAAAGCCACACTTTTGCGGTTTTGACTATTTTTTGAATTTGCTCGCATTTCGTGAAAAAGATATGGTTTCTATGGTTCAAAATAACTCTTAAATCAGATTCGACGACCAAAAAGACATGTGAAATGAATTTTGAAAGATGCGATAATTCTGTTTGCCTTCATGATGGAGCAATTTTGGCGTTTTTTTTTGCATTTTAACAGAGATAACGAGCTAACCCACCAAAACTAACCCCAGATTCGGAATCAGGGACCTAAAATAGGTAGAGAATAAATGGTCTGGATCCGGGGTTTGATTTTTTTTTAATTATGTGTGCCTGTGCTATTTTTAAAAGTTCCCAAGTAGTTGCAGTCTCGTATAGCATGATTAGTTCGTCATACAAAATGAAACGCTGTTTGTTAATGTAGGAATGCTTATATAAAATATCCTTGAAATATTCTCCAACCAACATACTTATATACACTTGTATGATCTAATACGCAGTCTTGTAAATTTCATATGCGCTATAATATGCCTGCATAAACCTTCTATAAAGCCTATTTTGTACTATCTCCCGAGAGTCGTTTTATTATTAAAGTAATACATTTTGTAGCGACAATACTAGTCAAAATACCTCATAACGGTTAGTAAGCTCATAAGGAGATGATTATTCAAGACAACACCAACAGCATTAATTTACATACACTTAAAAAAAAGTTAAAGTAACGTAAAGTTATTTAGCTTAAAACCTGTTCTAAAAAAGAGAAGAGTGTTTCATGCATATCTCTTTCTTTCATCTCAAGTTAATGAATGTTAAAAATACCATTAAAAATCCTGTTTTAATATCTCAGCCTTCACACCAGTTAAATATTTATAGTTAATTAAAATTATCTTGGTAAGAGTTAATTTTCTGATTTTTCGTTTAAAATTACGTTCCAACAAAAGTTACATTAATGTGTTTCACTTTAGTTTATTCAGCCGCGTAAACACTTCACAAAACAATCAATATCTCAACAAAACCATGTTACACTCCGCGTAAATGGCTTTTCAAGCTGTATTTGTCTACGAATTCACTATCCACGTGTATTGCGTGAGGATTTCCACAATGGAAAACGTTGGTCCTGTTGTTTTTTTTTGTTGCGGTTTTATAAATAAAATGACCAATGAATTTAATATTTATCAAGTGAGCTATGGCATTTTGACAAGTCAGAATTAATTTGTTGTTAGTTAACAGTGTCATTGTTAACAGTGGTTCTCTGCAAATCGTTCTGTAGTGGTAGTTTGTGATTTCTGTTCTTATTTTTTTAATTCAAAATGAAAGTTTAACTCAAATAAATACGAATTGACATGATTTTTATTTTTGGAGAAATCCTGCACAACTGTTTATTGGCTTCAAGAATGTATGCTGGATATCCTAAGATTTCCTAACAGAAGTCATACAAGACCAATGAATTTAATATTTATCAAGTGAGCTATGGCATTTTGACAAGTCAGAATTAATTTGTTGTCAGTTTGTCATTGTTAACAGTGGTTCTCTGCAAATCGTTCTGTAGTGGTAGTTTGTGATTTCTGTTCTTATTTTTTTAATTCAAAATGAAAGTTTAACTCAAATATATACGAATTGACATGATTTTTATTTTTGGAGAAATCCTGCACAACTGTTTATTGGCTTCAAGAATGTATGCTGGATATCCTAAGATTTCCTAACAGAAGTCATACAAGACCATTGAATTTAATATTTATCAAGTGAGCTATGGCATTTTGACAAGTCAGAATTAATTTGTTGTTAGTTTGTCATTGATAACAGTGGTTCTCTGCAAATCGTTCTGTAGTGGTAGTTTGTGATTTCTGATCTTATTTTTTTTAATTCAAAATGAAAGTTTAACTCAAATAAATACGAATTGACATGATTTTTATTTTTGGAGTAATCCTGCAGAACTGTTTATTGGCTTCAAGAATTTATGCTGGATATCCTAAGATTTCCTAACAGAAGTCATCCAAATAAATCCGTTTTAGAAACACGGTTGGCTCTAGACAAACTGGGTGTGTTTAATATCAAAAATACACTGAAAGAAAACCTATGACATAAAACGAAGAAACTGAATTAGCTGTTATTGCTTCTGTAATCTAAATTCACATATAGGACAAAACCAAATTGCACAAAATATGAACACTAGTCAATCAAACGTCTCATGTATTCTTAAGAAATATAATTACCATGATTATAAAATCCAGCTTCACCAAGAACTTTCCGAAAATGATTTTGAGAAATGAATTGAATTTTGCACGTGGGAGTTAGATAAAGTGGCAGAAAATAAAAGTTTGTTCTGTTTGGTGACGAATGTACGTTTCACAAAAAGTGGATCCGTAAATATGCATAGCTTTCATTACTATTCTGATCCCAATCCGCATCAATTTCGAATAATTAATAATCAACACAGGTGGTCAGTGAATAATGTGTGGGGAGGAATAATGGGCTGGTATTTAATGGGTCCCAATTTGATTTAAGATTTAATGGAATATTGTTTCTAGATTTTTAGAGAAATCAATTTCCCATCTTATTACAAGATATTCCCTTCGACGTAAGAGCAATTATGTGGCTTGAAATGGATGGAGCTTTCGCATATTTTCATCTTAAGTTTCGAGAGTTTTTAAATGTCCATTTCCAAAATCGTTGGATTGGAGGTAATGAGTTTCAGAATTGGCCCTCACGATCGCCCGACTTGACTTCACCAGATTGCTTTTTATGAGGATATGTAAAAGGAATTGTTTATAATACACCTTCTCAAAAAATACCAAATAATATGAAGGAGCTCATCAGAGAAGCTTTCCAAACCATAGGCCCACAAATGTTGGCAAATATCACTGAAGGTTTTGAAAAGAGGATACGTTCGTGTTTAGAGTGTGGTGGACGTCATTATGTTGCTTTTGTTGTATTTCCAACATACTTTTATTTGCCTCCTTTAAACTAGTCCATAAATGTTAAGTACTGTTAATAAAATATTTTTGCTTTAAACCTGCTGTTTGTTAAATAATTCCAACTTGTCCAAAATGCCATAACTGACTTGATAAATATTAAATCTATTAAAATCAGTTTGCATTCTGAAAATGTGCGTTTTTCATGAAAACCTGAACTGTTAGCTATAATAAAGTGTAGTAGTATTCGACAGAGAATTAAATTTTACAACTTCTGTTGCCATAAAATACAAGGGGTTCTATTTAAAATAAACACGTTTTTTACCGTATAAATCTTGTAATTATTTCATAATTGTCATAATTTTTTAATACCCTGTACACGTTAGTCAATTTTTCACAACGGACACAAAACTTAATCAATTAGTAGAACTCAAGTTAAATTTTATTTTAAACGCAGAAATAAATGTTAAGAATTTAAACGTTAACATTGTTACTACATTTTCACAAAATACAAAATATTTCAAAATCCTTAAGGTTCAGGTGAGGTAGACCTTAAAGGATCAAAAAGTTATTTTGATCATAGAATCTAAAAAACATAAAACTATATAGGATGTCCCTATAAATATATAGGGTGTTTTAAAAAAAATACAACTTTGGTGAACAACATTATGAAAATAATTTTAAATCCCTATCCACCCCTAAAACAATTTTTTTAAATCAAGGAATATAGCTATTATATTTGTTGTAATGTTATTGTGGTAATTTGCAACACTATAGGAGATATATAAAACTTTATAATGTTGAATTCAGAAAAACGTGATAGCGATTTTCTAATAACATACAGGATATTTGATTTAAGAAAGGCAAGCAAGTATACCCTTTTAATTTTGAGAATATTTTTATTATGACATAAAATGATATAAAAATGGTTATAGTATTTTTTTTTATTTTCAAATCGCTCCAAAAATAACAAAGTCAGGAGGGAGCCCAAATTTATGGTGAACCACCCTCTAATACTAACTCAACACTGTCAGGTTTCACCCGTGATCATTTTTGTGGAAACTATTTACATTTTGATTTCATTTCGTATGAATACAGCAATATAATTTCGTTCTGAAGATTTTCATTCCATAAATCACTTCTACAATTTGCATTATTTAATTTTTTCTTCAGCCAAGTGCACAACCCACACCATTAAGTATTTAAATTTAATGCTTTTAGAACGATCTTTAAAGTGCACGATCAGCTCTATCCATTATCAACGACTTCATGATATATTATCAGCGACTTTACCTACCTAAAGACCACACTTCTATAAACCTGATGCATAAAAAATCAAGACAAGAAAATCCTGTATCCCCGAATTATATACACGGTGCCGCATAATGATTTATACAAGCTTTAACCCTTACGTTAATAAAGGTATCGGAGTGTAACTAAAGAAACTTCAAATTACTGTCGGAAGAGTGTTAGCCAGCGCTGACACCTAGATTTTTTTGTACAATTTGTTTATTCCCGATTGAGCTCATTTGTAAATTTTAAAATTGCTCTGCAAATTGAAAGGACCCCGCACATTTTTTATGGGAAGTGTCCGTCGGTGAAATTGGCTGAATTTTTGATATTTTGCTGTCTATGACCAACCGATCAAAAATCCTCATAGGCTCAAAGGGTTACAATAGTTTTTTTAATATGGCCATCAAATTTATTTTCTCCGTCATTATTGGTAGAGTTGAAAAATGTACTGTACTTACGACTTTTTGACTATTGTTGTTCGCCAAATAAACATTTAATAACTCACAATTTTATGTAACACCCTATTCATAGCATTAAATCGGTGAATGTACTCGTAACAACGGATCATCATTCTCTTTCTTAATATCACTATAAAATCAGGTAGACATATGTCAGTTTGACAAATCTGGTATAGGTTAAATATTACATGGGAAACAATATCAGTATCATAAAATGTTTCATTTCAACTTTTATTATCACTTTTAATTCACGTCTTATCGTACCGTAACATTTTTGCGGATTGAATTATATTTGCAAGTATTACAAATCTTCTTGTTCAAATTTTTGGATCGTCAACAATGATGGCAGTGAACATGCGTCTTTGCCCTTTGGGTTTCCCCAACTTCCCCCCCCCCCACACCCGGGGCCTTTTTTTCCAAAAAAAATTCTCCCCAACCCTTCCCCCCTACCCCCCACCCCCCCCTACCCCCCCCCCCCCCCCCTCCCCCCCCCCCCAAAAAAACCCTTCCCTCCCAAATTCCCCCCCCCCCTCCCCCCCAAACCCCTTTTACCAAACCCCTTTTTCCCAACCTTTCCTTTTCCAAATTTTTTTTAAAATTGTAAAATAATAAAAAAATTTTTTTTTCCCCCCCCCCCCTCCCTTCCCCCCTCCCCCCCCCAAAAAGAGGAAAAAAGGTGAAAAAATTTTCCCCCCATTTCCCCCCCCGGAGGAGGGGGGGGGGAGGCCCGCGGAGAACCCCCAAAAAACATTCCCCCCCCCCCCCCCCCCCCCCCTCCAGTTTTTAGGCCGTATCAGAAAAACAATTCGTTTTGACCCTTTGAGACTTTTGATCGGTTAGTTATGGACAGCATGATATAAAAAAATTCAGTCAATTTCACCGAGAAGCATATCCCATAAGAAATGTGCGGAGTACTTTTGTATACAACAAATATTCTTCACAATACGCTTCCCAAGTATCTCAACAGCGCGATGCTCGAACCGCCTCGTGGCACCCACGCGCATAAAATAGCTGGTGCATTCAAATTCTGACAGGTCTGTACAGTTATAATTAAACCTATAATACGAACATTAACTTTACAAATCAGTTGTAAATATGGAAATTATAATAAAATGTGGTTTTCTACCAGTTACCACAAATTGCTTTCGCCGGAAAAGTTTGAAAAACGGGCAAAAATTGCTGCAAAGTTTTCACGTAAGTGATGTCAGGGAAGAAGTGCTTGGTGATTCTCGAAAATTAATCGGTACTGTATTAAGGGCAACTCCTGGTGCTCACAGTACCAGGAAAATGAGAATTTATATATCCCAGAAGTTGAGGTAAATAAGCTCCCCGTTAGGTTATGATTTTTGTACTACATAAGTTTTCTCTGGCGTAGCTGGAAGAGGTTTTTGCAAGCATGCTGCAGCTATTTGTGTTTTTGTTAACGTCGACAACACATGCTCAAAAACGGATCAACCGATGATTTGGAATTGCCCCCCTCAGTCACAGTTAAATAAATATCACAAAGGTTGCAGAATTGAAGTTATTTTCCCTTCAGCAAGTGCTAATCGGGAGAATAAGATTTTCACGGTCAAGGACATCGAAATAATCACAGAAGAACAGTTTGTAGAAAATTCGCCTTTGAAAGAGATACTCGAAAAAGAAATTGAATGCTCTGAAAACGAGGAAAAACGATTTTTAGAGAACGGGAATCGTGATTCTGCAACGAAAATTTACTGTCTGCAAATGTATGGAAATTCCCAGATTTACCACGCTTATGCCTTGTTGCACGTCAGCAATCCTGTGAGCAATTTTATAAAATTAAAAAATTGCAATGCCCAGAAAATAGCTCAAGCCAATACGAATAAATTCAAGTAGATTCATAAATATGGATGAAGATAGCTATTAAATCAATTGGACAGTCTGGCAGCAGTGTTTGATTTAAGAAACGGCTTTCCAGAATAACATGCAGCAGCAAAGCACACAGAATCAAAACTCGGGTCACGAATTTTGAAAAATAGAGCGGCAATTCAAAAACGGAAAATGCGAAACAGGCCGTTCAACAAATTTGCAATAACACTGCAATCATATCAATATTGTTAATTAATTCTTATTAATAATGGGTTCTTTGCTGTTAGCAAGTACACAAGTCATGTACATTATCTTATCCATGTATGGTATTAATTTAATATTTTAACATTGGTCAATATTTTGAAAATTTTAACTCGTTGGATGCTCCTTTCAACATGAATGCGCAGTGATGCAATGGAATATCCTTTCAAAACGTCTTCCTGCGTGAATTGATGATTTCGAGCATTCTTAAGTGTGAATTTACGTTGAGAAATATCTTGTTCAATACCTGGAAACTCCTTGTCTGCTAGTATTCATCACATACCTTTTACGACCGCATAGAAGATATCCACATTTTCCTCCTTTTCAACTCCCACGGCCTATTGGGAAACGAGGAAAAATGCAATTCCCAATCTTTATCTTCGCGATTTTCGCGATTCCCAACATGCACGTCCTTTGTTCATATTTTAACGTTTTACCAACTTCATTTTTTGTAAATGACCAGTTTTTTATTCTTTTAGTAACTAGGTGTCAAATAGGACAGAATTTGCACATTGGCGCCGTGAGGTGGCGCTTCGGGCGTTACTTGGGTAGCGTATGAAAATAATTTTCGTTCACTGTTATACATCATCAGAAATCGTAGATCCGGATTTCGACCTTATTAGATCTCATCAGTGATATATCTGATACCAGAGTAATACAGCGGTGGCATATAGGGACTGCCCTCTAGTATGCCTAAATAGAACGCCGGACCTATCCGAATCTGATCCGGATGATATATCTATGCTTTATAATGAAGTGTAACAGTGAGTGGAAATTATTTTCATTGTACTTAATAGATCTACCATTAGCCGCATAGACAATAACGTAGAACGACATCTAGTAGTTGTAAATCTTGTCAGACTCACTGGGACCCGTCGAGTCCAATTTAGGTACACTAGAGGACAGTTTCTTATATCTATTATATCACCGAAATATTATTTTTTTAAATAGTTTAGTAACCTAGAAAAAAAATTTGTCAAACATAATGTCAAAATTAAGTTCTTTTCACTGATGTACTACTGTTACACAATGTCAATAAGATAAACTAAAATATACACAGTTCTATTTAAAATAAGAAAGTTGGGTCGACCTCCGGTTAAGGCGGAAGTTGTAAAAAATTCCCAGTAGGTTGAAGAAAAGCATCATCACTATTTACATAACTACCATAAACTTTCCATTAACAAATGAAGAAGAGAGGCTGCTAGATCTCTCCTGTGTTACCCTGTGTATAATATTCATGATACAAGATTGTAATTCATATACGTTTTTGAAAGTGGCGAGTTCAAATACTCATATTTTTAGTTCCATATCTAGAGTATCTGTTTTTAACAGTAGACATCTGTTTTACTTGATTATTAAAGTTTTCTGTATTTGTGCATAATTTGTTTTAATACTGAATATTCCAAGACAGCAATTTTGTAAATCTTAAATAATTTTTTTGAATCTCTACATCCATTAACTATTTTTAGTAACAAACTGCAGCTTCAAGTATTTTTTTGTTTGTTTTTCTTTGCGTCTACCTATTCTGTAATAAATTTAATTAGAAGATTGTTTTCTGTTCTGAAACAGGTAGTCGATGATACCGATAGACCCTCAGACGAAAACAAGTCCATTAATTTTCTCCAGGACACCCTGATACCAAGAAAATTAAGCTTTTTCATACAAAGTAGTTCTCGAGGAGAGTAATGGAGCCTTTACGGACACCTCATTTAACAGCAAGCAAAACAATTCTTTGTCTAAAATGCCTCCCATTTATTGAAAATTGAATAAATACAATTTATGTTTAGGGCTTCTTAAATAAGAAACCGATAAGTATTATTTTAACATGCTATTTGCTGGAAATTTTGTACCACCTGCAAATTTTAGTTAAAACATTTTATACATATATATACTTTTTGTAACAAGTCAATATTCCTTTTTGTAATAATGTCATTACACTGAGCTGATGAGCTGATTTTAACGAATTAACATACTTTAAATCTAACATCTAGTGAATATTTTGGGAACTACAAACAAATGAAAATCGTAATTTTTAAAGTTTTCACATACAACTTTTTTAATGAAGACTAAAGAATTGAAATAAAATCTAGTTATTATTAGATGTACTGTTAGTGTAATCATTTGTGACATGGAAGAGATGGTGTCAATGAGATCATTGGGGGGCAATGGGATCAATGAGGGCATGGGATCATTAGGTTCATATGATCATTAGAGTCATTGTGCTCTTATAATATAATCTTGGAATATATTGAGTGATTGTGGTCTTGGCATCATTAGGATCTTGTGATCATAGGGGTCATGTGTCAAGGGATTCTTGAGTTCATTGGTGTTACTGGGGTCATGACATTTCCATTGGCATCAATGGGATCATGAAATCATTGGGGTCTTGGGATCATTTGGATTTGGTATGACTGGGTCTGATGATCATTGGAGTCTTGGGAACATTATAGTTATGGAATCATTGAGGTCATGGGACACTGCGAATACTGAGATAACTCTTATTACAAAAAGTTGTATTCAAATTAGGTGTAATAATTTTGCATCGTAAATTTCAATAATCTACTCACACAGTGAACAGAGTTCTATAAAAATCTCCTACTCTCCCCACGCCTTAAGGTATAAGAGGGGAGAAATAATAGAATACTCGTACAAGGAAGATATTAAAACTTTATGAAAACTAATGTGAAGCCAAATCAAACATTATATTTGGCTGATATGCTTTTCTTGTTGAAGAAGAGGAGGTGATTGTTTTCTTATATCTTAACGTGAATTAATATAGAAATTAATATAACCTGCCGTCTTGTACGTTTCTGAGGTAGGATAATCATATTATCATAAAATCACATTAATAAGTCTCTACTCTCATTTCTACTTCAATAATAATCAAAAAAGATCATACGGGTGATGAAGGACGTAATATTATAGTGGTCATTAAATTAATTTAATTTATACCATATAGGTTATAAAGTTTATACCATATATCTTCATATAACTCATGAAGATCCAAATATCGCACGTTTAAGAATATAACCTAATTATTTTAGCTATTTAGTCTAATTACTAGTAGATATAGGAAAAACGAATTACGAAAAAAACTGGATGTGGAAGTAGTGATTCCATTGGCAGCGGTTTTTACTTTTCTCATTGTGAATATTGTTTACATTAGGTAGATATACATGAATGCGGAATTCGTCGTCTGTAATTTTCGATCATTGGGTCATTTCGATCTTTTTTTATTTACCCACTAGTGTGTATTTAAAATGTACCCTAAACGCGATGGGAGAAAATAGTGAAATCCACAACGCGTTCTGTACATATATTTCGTACAGTGGCCGAATTAGCCTATCGAGTACAACATACATACATAAATGCATCCATACACTCATATATTGTAAAAAGAACCCGCAACGATTTCATTGTGTACTGATTTGTGGTCCCTTGTATCTGATGATAAAGCGTTGAAATTTTTTAATCCCATGACGTATCCCAATGTGTTTAAACGCATTTCTCTTCCAGCGTAAATAAATAAAGTCATCTCAATGACACGTGTATTATAACATGTATACATTAGCTTCATAATTTATCCTCGGTGATAATTTATCCGGTCGCAATGGCTTTTCCGTTTGGCGTTTTTCCTTTATATCTGCTTTCTACTATTTTTTTAATTGAGACTTTTTTGACACCATTATAATATATGATATACGCCATTAAACTAAAATTATGTGGGAAAAAATCACATTCAATGACATACGTAACCATTTTTTAATAACGGAAAATCTATTTAATGGTTATTATGTCTATTACATAGTTCATAGTTTATAGCCAATCAATCGGCAATAACTAACAATGAGATAAATACAGAGTAGAAGCAAAAAACTGGACGTTTTCCACGAAACACCGAACTACCGAGCGTTTCGCCAACTAAGTTGGCATCTTTGGGAGAAGATTAATACTTCGAGTTCAAATTAGAACAGCAGTTCAGATTAAAACAGTAGTTTTAATCTTCCCCTAAAGATGCCAACTTAGTTGGAGAAATATCGAGAAAAGTATAGTAGTTCGGTGTTTCGTGGAAAACGTCCAGTTTTTTGTTTCTACGCCGGAGGTTCCAGTACCCACTCCAGGACAGAGTAGAAGAAAAATATGAGGTGATAAACCACGAATGCTGGTTTAATTTTCTCCTATATTTTCTCATATAGGAACTCTCTTTTTATTTGACTTTGTTTCATTATTATAGCAACTAACTTCCTTCTAATTTTGTTTCTTCTGTACACTTTAATTGACTTTTCAGCATGTATTTACTCATCTCATCTGACAAGATAGTGACCAAAATCAGTTTCACAATTGCACAAATTTAACGTGTGTTTTTGTCCCTAATCTCGAGACAGTCATGTATGAACAAATACACATACCATATGTATCTCTTGCTCTTAGCATGTAACAAATATGTCAGTAGGAGTGACTGTGGATAGCGCCTATTTTATTGGATAACGGCTTCTGTGACGTAATTTGTCGAAGCCTAACATCTGAAACGCATATGTACGGCCACGCCCCCTTTCCGTGATAATTGGTTGACTCTGTTTTATATTTGCTAAGATAAAGGGTAATTATCGGTATATTGTGTATAGACTGTTGAACTATAGTTGAGAATGTGATATTTTCCATCTGGTAGAATTGCCCATCCATTGGTTAGAGAGAGAGGTTACAATCCAAATGATCCAAATAAAAGCTGCACCCTTTAGAGTGGCCCCGCCCACCACAATATTTATTTGTCTGTCCCTGTTCTCAAATAAATGAGACAGATTTGACCAGCACAAAAAAGAGTCCTTTGCCATCCCTATATATAATTCTTTTGATGATTTTAGAAGTAAAAGACCTGCAGCCGTCATCGGAGGATTTCATTGGTTTCGGTGACATAATCCCTAAGCAAAACAAGGTTGGTAGGTGTATACGTGGAAGTAATTAATTTCACGTTTGTTTGAGTAACTGATTTGGAATAATTCGTTCGGTAAACCGAAATGACAAAAAAGTCCATAAATCCTATGCGTATAAAACGAATTGAGCTGATTTTTTGGAATTGTTCTATCACTCATGCTCACATTACTAAACTTCATGTCAAGTAATTAATATCGTTGCTTTTAAATAATTATTGAAAGAGATTAACAAAGTTTAAAGTTACGTATGTGCAATTTAGTAATGAGTTACTTGTCATTAAATAATAATAAAAGGTATAATTATTTCAGACAGGAATATACTACAGAAATATAAATATAATTAAGTAAACAAATACTTTAGCAACCTTTGTTTCCCAAATGTAGTTTGATGATAGTAGAACTATTATAGTAGAAGATACTTGTCGTGTATATAAAAATACTTAAAATAATACGTTTCATATAATAACCAGATTCGATGTAAATATTTGTATTCTATGTAAACGAACATTCGACATTACTTCTGCGCGTGCGTGAGAAGACGCGAGAAGTCATCGTCCAGCCATGCCGGCACGCGTACATGCGTTCGTAAGTTACTTCTAATAAATAATTACTAAACTCCTAAACTACCTAAATACTAGTGTGTAAACTTGAGAGAATAATACAGTGCACGGGACACTATAATTCTAAATAAACTCTAGATACTAATCCATGTTGTGTTGTGTTGCAATGAGTTACGAGAACGAAAAGGACAAGACGCTGGGATATCAAAGACAATCAAAAGGTAACGTTTGTTATTTTCTAAAAAAGTGCTACGTTCTCAATTAACTACAAACACTACAGTTTTAAAGTCGTATCGAAAAAATAACATTCGAAAAAGTTGCATTCCATTCCACTCATCATGAGGTTGAAATTAAAATTACAGGTTCCTTCTATAAAAATAGAGTTGGTGTCCACATCTCGTATTTAGATGATGCGATAGTTCACCCTACTTGCATGCGGTAACGAACATTTAAAGAGTCGCAAAAGACGGAGTCCAAGGAGTCGGCAACATGAATTACACCGCTCATCGTGGTGTCCTTCGTTACACCTTAGTTTGCCACAAGGGTTTGCGCTCGTACTTAGCTGAAGTACTTTGCTATTTTTCTATAGAGATACGATACTTTTTTAAGAAATCAGCTGATGTTATTTGGTAAGATATTTTTTGTATATAAAAATATGTTTCTAAGAATCTCAACATTTAACCCGGCTTTATTTCTTTTAGGTGGCAATTGACACAATACATGTGTTGTTATTTACACAGATATCTAATTAAAGCAACAATTCGAAGAACCAACATTAAAATTGCATGAATGCATAATATGTAAGTATACGCACGGAAGAATTTCCGCTTCCAAGTTCCACTTTCGCAGAAACACAAATTAATTTTCAGTCCCCTAAAAATTTCAACGGCAAATCCTAAACGGATTTTGCGACGACACTGGCATTTCAAGCAATGTAACATGAGTACTTGTTTCCTACAGTTAATCTCTGAAACGTAATTTAATGCTACGTCGAGCGATTTAAGATACATTTACATAAAAATATGTTGAATTTATTACTTCCACAGTTTTACAAAGTAAATTGTACTACGTTATTCTCATACATAGAATTCTTGTAGCTGTACATTAATACACCAGACAAATTAAAGGGAATGCCATAGATTCCATATATAATTCAATTAAAGCATGTGTTGTATTTCATGGTTATGGAAATGGAGGATAAGTTCTTTTTTCAAAAGTGAACACATATAGTCATATGCTAATTATAAATAAATACATACCTATTCAAAACAATGAGTCTATGAAACTCAAATAGAAAGTTTGAAAAACTGACTTATGACCTTTTCATGCTTTATTTCTTACGAAATTAAGGGATGATAGACTAATATTGTGAAAGGATTCACAAATTTTCGAAATAATTAAAAAAGATGCTTATCTACTACATGCACTTGAGGCAGGAATAAATGATGCAGCCTTCGCTTTTTGTTAAAAAAATATACATGACATAATTCCCAATATCAGGACAGAAATCATGCGGTCATATCTCGTACTATAAACTAAAAGATGATAAAACAATGTTTTTTAATCTTTCTTTTTTTTAATATAACGAGAAATAAATTTAATCTCGTTATATAGTTTTAAGGCATGTTTATTTGTATAGCACTTTACTTCCTTATAAAAACTGCTATTTGCTTTTAATTAACTTAAATTTTCTCATCACGGTTAATCAACTTAATGAAATTCTCGTCTAATCGTAAATCGCACTGATGAAATTCCTTTATAATAAATGTATAAGACATTTACATTTCAAATACTCAAGACTCTAAACAGAGAACAATTCTTTTGACTTCAGTCTCTCTGTACATAAACTTATAAGTCAAATAACCTACTGGGTGTCAACAAACTTCTCTCGTTAGTATAATTGTACATTTCTTGATTATATGACCAATTCAATTCATTTGCTAAATTAATGGATATCAATAACTTGTGTATACAATAGAGATGGTGATCCCAGTGTTTTTTTAAAACAGATTTTTATCTTTCCATCAGTTATGGAAATGTTTGTACCAAAAAGGTGTTATGAAGTGACATGTGTGTTAAATTTTCCATTAAATGCATGTATTTCAGTATAAGACTAAGACACATATAACTTACAGTTTTATTAGGTACTGTAACTAGTCTGAACTGGTGTAGAGAGGAGATCCATCAATCTTCATATTATAAGTTGAACGACAGATAAGATAGAAGATGCCTGCTCATCATTACTTAAACAGATATGGTTTGTTCATCTTTGAAAAATTGGCAATTTGGAATTATAAAAGTATTATTTTAGATAATGGATTGCCAAAAGTTGCTCAAAGAGCACAAGTGATAATAACCCCACTCCTCTTCGCTAGATGCCGCTATGCATTATGATTTCTATTTCTAGCAGTCTCTTCCTGTTCTCTGTCAAATGAATGAAAACTAGAGGAAGTTCTAGTACAATGACTGAGGCTCATGATCTCTCGACTGGGCTAGCGCCTATCGAGTGGAGACTAGGAACACTTGTGGAGCCTATCAAGCATCTCTCACGAATTTTGCAATTGTCTGTTCACACAAGTGGAAAAGAAGGTTACACATACCCAACGACCCCTCTTTCCGGAATTTTCACCTTCTCAAAACATTTTTGGGGGGATCAAAAAAAGAGGGTGAAGGGATGCAAAAGAGGATTAGGAGACCGACGATTCGGGGTAGGCCGAAAAGGGTTCGAGCATCCTTAGGAAGGCTGTCTAAATCACCCCACTCATCAAGTCCTTCTTACAACCCCTCGGCGCAGCAAATTTTAAGAGGGTGAGTTGGAGGTGGCATTTCACTTTTGACGCACAATCGGCCGTCCGCAGTAGTCATCCACATTAGGTTCTGTCAAATTCAAAAGACTTGTAATGCTATGACATAAATTTAAGACAAAACGACATCCCACGCAGCCTCTGACAGGGGCGGAACCAGAGGGGGTGTGTGGGGAGTTGGTGTAGGGACGACATTGAGAGGTGCTTGAGTTGTCCAAGGGTGACAGCGAGTTGTGGCACCCCACCCCAATTTAATTTGTAGCAATAGAATCAAGGGAATCGCCCAACAGAGGTGAAATCATGGAAAACCCAGCGTAAATGCAGGCTGGCTCGCGGGGTCTGGAAGAGGGTTGAAGGTATAGACAGTGACCAAACGCTCAGGCCTTCCTGGGAAGGTCTTAATAAGGGCCTGCATGGGGTTGTTATCCATCCTATATGTTTTTGAAATTGTCGTCAAAATGTTGTGAATTCTTTCGAATTCGGTTGGTTTTTGGGATGTGCATGACGGACCGTTTAAGCCACGGCGTAGAACTTCGGGGCATTAAAGCCAGAGCTTACGATTAAATTATGAGCGAGTTGCTCTTAAGTTTAACTGCTTGATCAAAACATATTTTACTCTATGAGCGAGCACGAGATGTCCGAGTAGCTAGGCAAACGCTCCTCAACGATTAAATCCTCAAACGATTGAATCCATCTACCGAGTCGAAACCTTTAACTCTTTATAGTTTAACTCCTGTGAGCGAGCGACTACATGATGATCTAAACCTCACGCAGCTCTTGTTGTTTCACTCGATAAAGGAGTAAAACCCGAAGAGCAGCACGAGCGATGAGGTTCAACTCCTTGCTCGAGTTTAACTCTCTTATTGGCACCGAACATAAACCAGTTTATGTTCGATGCTATCGGTAATTATAATATCGGAAATCGGAATATCGGAAAGGATTGACTAATCACAAACAATTAAAGAAAACATTGGAAATGAAATAAAGTGTAGAGAACGAAGTTGTAAAAAACTACGAATTGAAAAATACGAAACAATTATAAAAAAACCAAAATAGTTTATTACACTTAAAAATTAAAAAATAAGTATTAAAAAAAGTTAACTAAAACATACTGATAAATAATGCAAGCATTACAGGGACGTCCCATTAGGTGGTGTACAGATCAATACCGTAAGGTGGGATGATATTGATTTTAAGGGGTGACTGATATTTCGCATAAGCTAGATACGAGGCGCGTTCATAAACTAAGGGCCGTTTGCTTATATATAAATATTGGCGCTTCGAAGCACAGTTTTACAACTGCAGCGCCATCTACTGACTCATTGCGAAGCTACAGCGTCATTTGTTTTGATTCTGAAGTCGTATTGTTGTCCGTGAATGCAAAGAACAATGGCCGCGAAAATCGTTGATCCCGCCAACTGTGAAGTGCGTTCTGTGATTCGTTTCTTATGTGCAAAAGGATCGTCGGCTGCTGAAATTCATCGGGAGTTATGCCTGGTTTACGGACCTACAGTTATGAGTGAAGGAAAGGTTAGACAATGGTGCCGTGATTTTAAAAATGGCCGAACAAATGTCCATGACGAAGAGCGGAGTGGCAGGCCCAGTATCCAGACCGATGAAATCGTTTCACAAGTGGACCAAACACTGCGATCTGATCGTCGATTGACGGCGACACTCATCTTCACCAAAACCGAAAAAGTTTTGAGCAAACTCAGTACACAAGTCGAAAATTGATGGCTACAGTTTATTGGGACAAAGACGTGTTCTTTTGGTTGAATTATTTCATGGAACGTGGGACAACAATTACAGCTGACGTGTACTGCGAAACGCTCAAAAAATTGAGGCGTGCGATTCAAAACAAACGCCGAGGGAAACTGGCATAATCCTCCTCCACGGTAACGCGCGTCCTCACACTGCTGCCAAAACCAATGAGAAAATTCAAGATTTTCGTTGGGAACTTTTTGACCACCCACCGTACAGTCCCGACCTTTCACCTAGCGACTACTTCCTCTTCTTGCATTTTAAACAGTGGCTCGGTGAACAACGTTTTGAAACCGAAGAGGGACTCAAAAACGCCGTTCTCAACTGGTTCAACTCTCAGGTGTCAAGCTTCTTTGCAGAGGGGTTAAAGAAGCTGGTGCAGCGGTACAAAAAAATGCTTAGAAGTGAACGGCGATTATGTAGAGAAGTAAAGTAAGATTGTACCTAACTAAATATGACAATAAAATTTGTTTCTTATGAGTACATTTTTTTCTGTGACCAAACGGCCCTTACTTTATGAACGCGCCTCATATTTAATTCAAATTACGCGCTGTAACTTTATCCAAGTAAATCACATCCATTCCAAAACCTTCTGTGGTATTTCTGGCGTAGTTTTCTTGTTAAGAGAACAAGGTAAGATTTTCTTATGATATTTTTTAATAACGTTGAATATTAACACAAAAATTGTTGTTATTTTTACTCCGTTAAATTTGCTTTTTTATTAAGTTCATTTATAAACCATCTTTGGTTGATATTTGATATAAATGTTCTGTATAGTGTAGACATAATCTCAAATTATGAAAAATTGTTTGGCAATAGCGAATGGCAACCTAAGCGACCTTATGGCAGCGACCTAAGTATGTTCGAATCCCATCGCGATTAGATCGTATTCTCTGCAGAGCGTATATCGCTCGCGATAGGAATTATACCTATCGCCTCTCAAATGACTCGCTCTAGGATTTAATCTCAAAAGGAGCTAAACCTTTTACTCGTAAGCCCTGATTAAAACCAACCCTATAGCCTACCCAAATTTAAAAACCGCAATTATCTAACCCGAATAGGACACAAATGGCGCTAATCCAAAAAGTGTTAAAAAGTAATTTTGACGAGCCGTTTATTTTTCATAACATCAAATAACTGTAAATAAAGGACCCCACACAAAACAAATAGAAAGTAAGTCCCGGTCGATTTGTCTAAAAATTGATTATATGAAAGTTCTCATGTACCAAAAAGGATCCTATGATTAGGATTCAAGATATAGAGGGATGAAAGTTGATTATTTGGCTATATCGCCCCCTTAGTGCAACAACTAGATAACTCGAAATGTATTGATTTTGGGTTATCCAATTAAATGTGACCCACGTTTCATGCTCTTTTTAATGCAACAACTAGATATATTGTACTAGCAACCAAACTTTAAATAGTGACCAAAAATAGATAATTCCCAAATATATATACAATTCCCAATACAATAATGTACATTCTATTCATTTTGAGGTATCTAGTTGTAGCACTGGCATTATTGAGTTACCCGTCGGTACATTCTTGGTCTCTATGAGATATCTAGTTGTGTGCTTGAAACAACAGGTGCGTTTCTGTGCTGCTAAATTGTTTTTACAGCGTTCTTAAAACAGAAATTATAGAAGCTAATCATCAAGCACATATTGCTGCCAAAGATAGGGCCCTGGAGGAAAAAAGGTCCGACAATAAATTAGCTGAAACCTCCAACAAAAATATTTTATGTTGCAATTTTGATCTCCAACAAGTTCTCATGGTTCTTAATGACCCGTCGAACAATGCTTTATTTTATAAACAACGTTTGAAATCAAAAATCATTTAATTTATATAACTATTTACAATGTTGTTTCTAAACAAGGGAACTGTTACATGTGGAGTGAAGTTGAACGTAAACGTGGGAGCTGCGAAATAGCTAGTTGCCTTTATAGCTATTTCAAATCATTACCTGAAAATATTAAACACATTATTTGCTATAGTGATAGATGTGGAGGACAAAATCTCAATAATTATATGGCAGATATATGTTTACATGCGGTTCAGGAAATTCCACACTTGCAAACCATTGAACTAAAATTTCTTCTCGTTGGTCATAGTGAGATGGAATGCGATTCCATGCATTCTGCTATATTTACGGAACTAAAAAGAGTTGGGAAAGCAAACTGGCCTGCAGATTGGAAAACTTAAGACGCTCTGAAAGAAGAAGAGGTGATAAACCCGATTTGGTTCACGATGTTAGACATAATAAAATTCTTGACTGGAAAACTTATGCTGACCGAAAATTAATATTTAGAAAAGATGAAATCCGTAAGCTGGTTAGTTGGCAGAAAATGTGCTGGTTAAACTTTTCAAAATCGACGACATTTATTATTAATTTTAAAGAAAATTTTGAGGGATTTGCGATTAAATTAGAAAAGTATATCCTCTTCTAGACCTTTGTATCAAAGTCAACTACCTCTTTTGACCACTATGTCTTTGTTCAAAATGAATCCTCCGGCCCTCCCTAGCGAGTACAAAGCATTTTTTGAAAGTCTCCCATTCCAAAGAGACCAACGTAAAAGGCCTCAAAACATGGAAGTTTCGAAATTGATATCAGTGATACTGACATTTAAGTTGTATTAATTGTGGAATCCTTTGAAGTGTTAATTGTGTGTTATTGAATCTAATCTTGTTCATTTTTTATTCCAAATAAAGTTGTATTTAGTAGGTGATTTGCGTTTAATTGCTAATAGATAACTTTTTTTTGACTAGATTTTCAGCAACAACTAGATATATCAAGATTTTGATCAAATTCTGCAAAGATATAAAACCTAATTGTCTCCAATATTACCAAATCATACTTTGATATGCAACATATCTGTATAGATATTAAATATTTTTGATTACTTAACAGGTGTAATTTTTTTGCGTTTTGAATCTTTAAAGTGGATTTTTCAAAACTATGAATTTCAAGTAATCTAGTTGTTGCACTAAGGGGGCGATATTTCTGAATATGCCTAATGTATTTTGCTGATCATAAACTCGGAGAATTAGTAGTCTGCAAGAAATCTTTAAAAAAAGATTTTCTTTTTTTAAAGAAAAGAAAATCTTTAAAGTCTTAAAAAAAGGTATAGACAGTTGTTGAGAGGTATTATATTGGCCATGACCTTACAAGATTAAGTTAATTTTTTTACATGTAAATCACTGTTTTCTAATGTGGCCATATATGAAGAGTTCGGCAACTTCAGATATAAAGTTAATTGGCTACCCGATGTCATCCAAAGGTCACGTCTGTTTACTTGCCCTTGACCCTGAAACTTACAAGGTCATTTCTAGGCCATTCCTGGCCAAGTATCCATCCAGAAGAATTAATCTGAAACACAGTTGAACATCTTGACAATGAAAACTGAAAAGCATATCTATCTCTTCATTGTTGAAGTTTATTTATAATTATAATAGAAAACTAATTCTCTATGTAACTGCTTATTTTAAAGGTTGTTTGAATCCTTTGAACATATGCCTTACCATATAAAAATATTGGTTCCCGCTTCAAAAAAAATCTACATGGCCAGGAATGACCAAGAAATGAGCAATTTATGGTCATGGGCAAGTAAACATACATGACCTTTAGGTGGCCTTTCAATGGGTCCTCTCCTACCAATCAACTGCTCCGGATAATGATTATCCAACCACTCTCTTACTGGGCGTACATAATGAGGAGGTGCTCTATCCTGTTGGAATTGCAGCAAATGTTCATCTATAGCAAGATTTCCATTGGCGTTTCTTTGATTTTCCACCTCATGAATTATAAGAGGTTATATAGCTCTGTCTAACATTTCGGCATAAATTTCACCATTTAGTTCATCACGAGGTTCGAAGACGGCCAAAAAATTTAAATTTTTTCTTGTTTTGTAGAGCGGTGAAATGTAAATAAAGGAAAGAATTTGGTACCTAGTTTTTCAACAAATATTTTTAAATGAATGGATATGACTGACATGACGGGTTAGTGAATGTAACCCCTTTTAAAAGTTGCATTATGTCAATTCAGAAAATAAATACATTTCACACATTCGTGAGGTTAAGTACTTCAATTTTGAAAAAAAAATATGGAGTTCACATAGAATTGTACAAGAAATTCAAAAATGGCAAAAGGAATAGGGGTTGCCATTTAAAATTTTAGGGGTAGGTGCCCTAGGGGTCAGGGGGGTTGAAAGTAGTACAACAAATGCCTCAAAAGTTGTCCCTCTTGATATGTAAATTGACGTGTTTCGCCAAATTTTGGTACTGTCATTAGTTTAGGCAATATTAAATGCTGTTCGGTTTCAAATTGACACCGTGTATATTATTTATCTTCATTTTTCGTTTCGTTTTATTATTTTTTTTTGTAGTCACTTTAATTAATCGTTTCTTTTTTTATATTTTGTAGTTCATAACATTTTTTTTCATCAATTTCGTTCATCAGTTCGTTTAATATAAATGTATGTCACCTCAATCAATAGTAATAATAAATAGTAAATAATACTCACCTATGTCTATTTCAAAAAGGTGTCAAATGTTTATTTATCTTTTTATGTTTACCTCTCTGATTCTTCGTTATTTCATGGCATAGCTGACCGAATTGAATATATTGTTATGTCGCTCCTTTATTGTATGGGCGGATGTACTTGGCAACGATAGAAAGTTCATTTTCCTTCCAACTTGTACTACTGAAAATAGTTTAGAGGATATTAAAAACTACGTGAAATACAGAGTGAACGGGCAACCGATACAAAATATAAGAAATATTTGGAAATACATCTGGAGGTATGATAGGAAACTCTAATAATACATATTCAGATTTGATGGATCTAAGTCTGACATCAAAATTGTCACTAAAAAAAAATACGATGTTTTGCACCGGTTACTTGTCGATTTTGATACATACACGATATGTATCTGCCATATTTAACATTTAACACGTATGTATATCGAATGTTCCAACGCTTTTTAAACAAGCATTATCTCAAGAATGGTTTGACACAGAAAAAAAATGTTAAACAGAAAAATTGTTGTGTGGAATGGAACACTATATATTTTCCCATTTTTAGATTCTTCTCTTTATATACAAATTTTATTAACCATATTCTATACTTATTGCTAATGGGTTGAAAGATAAGGATTAAATTAATAAAAGAATGCCTTGATTAGATATAAAAAAAACAATTGTTGTCTTCAGTTCTATGAGAGGTTGACTTGAAAACATTTTGTAATAACATTTCTGTGTTTTTAGTCGGATTACTTCTTCTTACTATTACATTAACCCAAAAATATTACAAACATCTCATGAACCGTTAACAACAAGTAGAGTATATGGTTAATACAATTTGTTTAGAAATGAAATGAAAATCTAAAAATGGAAAAATATATAGGTTGTTGCATCTGAAATATGGACATTGCATAACCTGTTGCTTTTTTAGTACATAAAAAATGAAATGGTTAAACACATCAACAGGATAAGTTTTCTATTCAATATGTTTTTCTCTGTCCAACCGTTTCCGACATAATGCTTGTCTAAATAGAGGTGGGACACCCGGTACTCATATATTGTATACCGGGTGTCCCGTTATCTCATTATCGCGATTCTCATATCATCTACTTTTTAAAATTTTTAATTCCAATACATTCTTTCCAGTATTAGAAATTGGAAAACAAATGAATTTTCCATTGCCGCCTAGCCTACAAAATCAGTTAATTATTGATCTTTGGATTATAGCCTAAATTCAAAATTTGGCCTAAATAGTACTTAATTGATATACAAGAACCTCTTGACAAGCAGTTTAGTTCTTAACACAAGTGTTATCATTTTATTATTATATATTATGTACCATGAAAAACTTGAACCGTCTCTGCGGCTTATCTTATTTATTTTGATCAAATTGCCTTCGTTGTTTCGTGAAACTGACAGAAATTATAATTTAAGGATTATTAAAGCTACACATACAGTTATAAAGCTACACAAACTGTACATCATTCGTTCACGTCCTGGCATATTAAAACTTCGTTTCTATAAAATCCCCATCGGTATTAAGATTAAGTATTTTTAACACGTGGCCCATGTAATATCCCACACAAATATTTCCTCAAGTTTCGTGACCTGCATGACGTGACTTTCGAAGTTTTGTATTCGAGGAATTTAGAGAAGCCAAGCGTGCCAGTGAATATATCATTTCGCGAGTGAGCGTTCTCTACATGATCCACATATCCTAGGTGACATTTTAGCCCCAAATTTATTTATACGTAAATAAATTTTATCTGAACGGCATAAAGAACCATTACTGGGTTGACATTATTTTTTAAACGATACCAATGATAATACAAAATATACATTTTCAGAATTTGCGGTTATAAAATGTATTACTTATAAATCAGTATATTTTGTTCCTTTTAGTTGTAAAAATTAAGCGCAACTGATATAGTGCCTTCAAAAAGACGGCCATGGTGTGATAATCCAACTATAAACCGTATATTTAAGCGTCTTGTTAATTATATACGCGTGTATTTCTTGCCCTTGCTACGTACGGCATTGACCCTACCCGACAACGCACCGGGACCCGCATACGCGAAATAGTACGCCATCCCAGTGCGGAAAGGCAGGATAGTCTAACGCAGTTTAACAGGCGTGAAGGCAAACATTCCGAACCCTACATATCACATATCATTAACTATGAAATAATTCATAGATTAGGCTTAATTAACTTTTAAACTCAATGTTGTAAGGGTTCAAATTCTAGAAAATCTTTGTTAATATTTCTACAAATTGAGAAAACAGGCAATTCATTAAAACTTTATTTATAAAAAAAAAAATAAAACATTTGCTGAATATGTCCAAACATTTGTACATATAAGTTTGGCAAATTGAATACATTGTCAAGGCAAATTGAATACATTCTACAAGATGTGAGGATGATCATTTATTTCATTATTGTTTTCTATAATCCTAGGTTAGAGATGCACTAACTCAGGAATTTAATTTTCTTTAATTACAGATATGAGCACAGTCCAGGGTTTGTACGCGGGTTCTTAGAACTGGCAGAGGCATGGCTGTTCACATCTTGTTACTTTAGATTTATCTGAAGAATTTATAGTTCATCCACAAAAAGTACAAAATAGGTCAGTTCCCCTAATACGTAAATCCCCATAAAAGCCAGGATAACTGTCAATCCATGTTTGAAATAGATATCGTCCATTTTTGCGTTCTTTTGGCATGGTCAATCCGCCCTTATGCGTTCAACCACAATAAATCACAATGACACTGATACGCGTAACGAGACCTTGGTATATACCTACAGTAGACGAAATGCCACAGCGCTGGTATTCTCGACGGAGAGTGATTCTAAACTGGTTTTATTGCGATGAATGATATCTTATTGCAAGCACACAACACTACCCATTTCGGACCTCTCGTGTGTCAGACGCGGATAGTCTATAATATAATTCTCTGTGTTTTGCGAGCCGCTATTGAAATTGCTTATTTTAAATTATTAATTACATGGTTTTTATAGACTATTTCACAATGCCGTGTTCCCCTTGATACGGTCCTGTTACTCTCTGCGATTTAGTCTGTAATGATCGTTTATACATATTTGTTATACGGTATGTCTCAGAAGAAATTGAAAGTAAGACAACCTTGAACTCCTTCCTCAACCCTTACCACGTTTATTAAAGTACTCGATTTGCTCGCTTGCTCGACTGGCCACCGACAGCGTAGTGCGTGAGAAAACCGTCCATACATGTTATAACGAGATTGTAGGTGTGGTTGTTGTTATGTTGTGCGACAATCTTATTGGATAAGCTTTTATGACGCAATGTCGGTAACGCCAACTGTCGAGAATTACCATACCATGACAGTAATTTGTTTGCTCACTTTTACAATTTGATTTGATTCCGTCGATGTTAAACTCATAGTAGCCATCGGTATAAGAATATTATGATACAACTGTCCCTAACTTCACGTTTACTCATATCTTCATTTATATTTCCACATAAAATTGTATACCTATACATAAATCTTATTTAAAAACAAGATTTTACGAGTAGGTACTTGCATAAAAAGGCATAAACAACATACCATTAATAATTTTTCCACATTAATTAAAAAAACTTGTCCCAAATAAGGTTAAAAGCATTATAGTTTATCGAGAAGCATTTTTGACTTTGTGACTGATGTGTGTTTCCTTTTGGGCTTTTCTGTGAATTTATGTTCATCTAATTAATACTCAAGAATAATGGGGTACATTGTAACCATAAATATATGACAACAGCTATTACCTAAAACTTTTATGTTAACCTAATCATCGTTTTGCAAAATTGATTTACAAAATTATTTTATTTTAATTTATTATTATTAGTTACTGGCGGTTTATAGATTTTTGTTTAAAAAAGGATTTAGTTACTATAAGGACGATTTTAAAGAAGATAATAAATCATTTTAATTTTAGAAGTGTTTTATTTAATTTTAGTCCAAAAAGATTATTTTAAAACTAACTACCAATAAAACTAGTACTCAAAATTTTAATTATATTATAATTTTGAAAACTTGAAGATTGCGTGTCATATTTAAAGAGTCCATTGTTTTTATAAAATTTCATTGGTAACTTCCAAACTGTAGAAGACACGAGGTCAGTTAAATGGAGAAAAGCTGTTCATTTTGAGGCTCATGAAGGTGATTTATTCAAATTTTCGAAACTTCTGTATACAACGTAAACCTTTAATAACAGTATCTTAATGTGGAACTGTATAAAACAATTAATATATTAATCAATTGCAATTAACTAAATGTGTACACATGTGTAATTGCTTGTTTAATCATAATGTCCGCCGAGAGAAAATTAATCCATTAATTGCCATAACGTCGTTCGATGAGGTAAGTTATTAGGTCTTTACCTTTGGAGAGCAATAACCGCTGCAGTTTGAAGCACTGATGCTAATGCTTAGGCTATTAATTGGTTGCTATCAACTATAATATAGCGATATTAAGTGAAGTGAATATTATTTAATTAGGCAACGTCTATAATATGCAGAAATGTTTCGATCAGGCATATACGTATTCAGGAGTACGTTACATAATTATACTGTGCATGAATATAGTGTAATTATATAATTCTAACACATGAACATCATCCAAACCTCCTGAATATAAAAAATATTTTTAAGATGTTCCTCAACAAGTTTTATGAAGTTTAAAACAAACTGTGAACAATTGAAACTAGACAAATTAAGTTACATCTCCACCCAGTGTCACAATATGCCCAGTATTTCTAATGTTTCTAATGAAATTTACGATGTAATTAATAATTGTACGATGTCCTACACATACCCATATTTTACAGCCCAAAAATACCCCAAAAATTAAATGTTCCTTACATTTCACAAAAGACGATACATGTTACTAGTTAATGTCCAGTGAAATATTGGGTTACGTTAGGTTAGGTTAGGTTAGGTTAGGTTAGGTTAGGTTAGATTAGGTTAGGTTAGGTTAGGTTAGGTTAAGTTAGGTACGTATTAGTTAGTACGTATTAGGTAGTCTGTACATAAGTACATACATACAGGGTGTCTACTTTATGTATGTACAAATCCATAAAGGTCACATTTTTCAAAACAATCGATTACACTTTTTTATTTATTCAAATGACATCGAAAACTACTTCTTCTGGCCTTACCGTTGTTTTTAAGATTGGTCACCATGGCCTGCCATAATTTCTTTATACCCCTAATTTGAATATAACCATTTAGCGATTTTTTTATTTAAAATCTGATTCCATAGTGTTAATCAGGACTCCTCAAAACCCCCATATGAGAAATTTGAATAAAAACTATACAAGGTGTTTCTTTCTATACAAAGTTGAACAAAATATCGAGTTTGAGAGCTGCTAGACGAGTCAAGTGTGCCATGGAATTATGTCAAGACAGACTGAATGTTATCTTGAATCACTTAAATTTAATAGACAAAAAACTATTTTTTGTCAACTACAGTTTGCCCTTTCTTGTAAATGCATACAAGATGTATGATGCAATAATGATGTTATTAAAAAAACACCTACACATAGTAGACCCAACGTTTTGATGTTTTATACTATACGATTTAATTTTAACTTTCCAAAATACGGCTGTAGAAGCAGTGAGAACTACATGTAATCTCCCAACGTTTTGATGCAGGTAGTTGAAAGCATAATAAAAATATTTTATGTGTATTATGCCGAGAACATTTTGTATTAAAATAAGTTACAATTTAAAATTAAATCGTGGGGTATAAAACATCAAAACGTTGGGTCTACTATGTATAGGTGTTTTTTTAACTGTAAACAGTATGCATTTACAAGAAAGGGCAAACTGTAGTTGACAAAAAATAGATTTTTGTCTATTAAATTTAAGTGATTCAAGATAACATTCAGTCTGTCTTGATATAATTCCATCCTTATTTTAATACAAAATTTTCTCGGCATAATACATAATACACATAAAATATTTTTATTATGCTTTCAACTACATACATCAAAACGTTGGGAGATTACATGTAGTTCTCACTGCTTCTACAGCCGTATTTTTGGAAAGTAACTTTCGACCAAACCGGTCTCGTGTTTGCATTTAGCATGAAATCCAAATTACGAATACAGGAAAGAGAGAAAGCGCATTAAGGTCCCTGCATTGTTTTGCTTCCTCGATTCCTGTTAAATTCTTCAGTGCTTTTACTCTCGAGAAAAATCCTTTGACGTTCAGTTAATCCGCTAAAGCTTTATAGCTCCTTCATTTTAAGTAGCGGCTCTAATACATTGGCGCTGAGGGAATTAAAGAGTGTCGTATTTCAAGACCGCATGATCCAAATAAAATTTTAAGCTCTACCTTTTCCATTTTACTTTCCAATAAATAAAACTTCGGATATTTGGTATCGTGACTGCTTCGTGTAGATAATTTTGGGAATCCATTTGACTTTTCATACATATTTAGTAATGCAACCCATTTATTTAATTAAGTCTTGCCTAAGATGGTTATTGAATCCTTGTTTTTAACCTATGATCGACGAAAAGAGTGGATTACGCTTACAATTTATTAAATACATATTTTTTTTAAACTCTATTTCTGTGTGGATTTTTAACAAGTAACCTACTATGCAAAATCGGAAATTTTTTGCTAGTAGTAATCTTGATGTCAGAATAGATCCAGGAGACTTAATATTCCGATTTTTAATGGATATTTTCCAATTTTTCCATATTTATTGGCTTTCGCACCAACGAAAATAAACAATAGTAAAAGTACCTACCGATTGGCTCAGTTTTCATATAAAGTTATTCAAGCAGTACCAAATGAATACGATTGGTCTAAATTTTAACTTTTTTTATAAGATGAACCGACTAATAAAAATATTTTCACTTTGTTTCGCTTTTCATAAACGCTGTTAACCGCATAATTGTTACGATGTATATGTATAACATATTTATGTATGTACAACATATTTATTCGATACTGCCGATAAGTTTGTAATGAAAACTGAGCTAATCAGTACCTTTACTTTTGTTTACCTTTCTTCAAAGTGAGAAAAACAAAAAAAAGTGTAGAAAATGAAAAATGTCAATTAAGATATACCAAAAATTTAAGAATTACGTCTGAAGATATGATTGAAAGCTCTAATACTCTATGTTCAAATCTTCAAGATAAATCTTCAAGAAGATCAAGATTGACACTAGCTGAAATTTCCGATGTTTTGACCGAATCAACCGAAAACGGTTGATTTTTTGCCATCACATACTTTTTAATATTTCTAAATTCTTTTCAGTGGTAAAAATTGGAAGGCAATGAACTTCCCACTGTTCTTCACAATTGTTCTTTGAATTATAGCGGCCCACACCTGGCTAGGATAATAGGCTGTCACAAATGTAGTCTTTCATTGCTAGGTTTTCATTTCGTCGAGTTCACCAGGAATTGCCAAGCCATGCTCCAATATGATGTTCTAGGTAACTACGACTCCACACCGAGAAGTACCTGCGACTTGTTGAATCTGATTGTATGGACCGGATACGCCACTTGTTACTTTTTGGTTCACTTCCCATTAATTTTCGAGTTTTAATTTGATTGACCGTCGCTGATTGAATACTGCTGGCGCTCGTGCTCTTACATGGTTTGATTAGGATCCGGAGCATTCCTTGTTTACTTCCGCAAACTATTTTTCGATGTTTAGGACTGTCGATATTTCGTTCTGGTGATTACGCAATGGGTTGGTGACTTAACACTAACATGTTTAACTTTATATATTTATATCTTCTAAACCTTACAACTTATGATGATGATCCCAAAGGGGCATGCCACTATTGGTTAGACTATCATTCTAGATCGATTCATTGACCGGAACATCATTGAACATTTGCCGAAACTTCTTTGTTTTAATTTGATAAAATCGGAATCTTTCATTACCACATTCTAACTAATCTAACTAAATTTTCTAAAACGTGATCATTGTCATCTATAGAAGCATATAATTTCGTCCACTATATGCAGTGACTCCACTAACGATGTAATCCTTTATAGTTGTAACGAACAATTTGTAAATCTATTTCAACGGGAATATCTTGAAATTTTTCTGCTTGTTTTTCTGTTGAAAATATTCAGAATAACAAAGAGCTGTCTGCGACCATGTTCCCCGATGTGTGAGAATTGGCTATGATGATTCACAAATACCAGCGCACTGTGTGTGAAATGCACATGTGGGGAGATGTGAGAAACACTTTTTTGTACACTCTATTAATGCATGTACCCCGAGAAAATATGTATTTTAACGGTTTTTGCCACAAGATGTAAATCATGCACATTACAGAATAGCCTATAAATAAGAGAACGGCCTCTCAAACAAATTGTCGCGACTCCGTCGCTCATAAACGTCAATACTTGACGTGTGAAGACATAACTTTTTGAAAAAAAATATTTTGTAACAAATCGAAAAACCTATCCTTATATTTGTTTCTAGATTATGAAAAAATATATATACTGCAAATATTTCATAGAGCGTTACTGATATGCCAGGGTGTTCTGCAGTTTTTTTTGAAATTTCTTTCGACAAACTTTGCTGATGATTTTTTCACTATAAATCCTTACTGTGAGAGGTGTATAGTCATCACCTAAAAAGTGAAGTGGGTCCCATGCGTCATTTTCAAGATATGACTAACTGAAATATCACCAACCGCCACTGCGTCGGTGTGATATATTTGACGTCGAGTAACAAAGAACGAGCGTGTTGGTTATACCCTGACCAGGGGAACATACTGTGGCGTTACCTTCATGCTATCGCTCACTAGTGCATTTTTAATCCTTTAACGTCGAAGTGCACTGTTAAGAGACTTGAACTTAGAGGCTCATATTACTGATGAAATATGAAAAATAACGAAAAAATAACTAAAACCATGTATTCGCATGTTTTCGAGGTCGCTCTTCCACAAAAAAACAAATACAAACGTGCACACGAGACGTGTACTTGAAGGAAACACAATGAGAACAATTTAATTTTCTCGTTTTTGAGGTTAAAATAACTAGATATGCAAAATTCAAACGGTGATATTTCTCGTTTTTTTATCAGTTGCGGGATCATTGCCGTAAAAGAAGAATTTTGAAAAATTATTGGTACTTTAGAAGTTTTGGGGTCGCTAATTACGACCCTGATGTCAGTTTTGAGGCAAAATAATCGAAAAATTTGAAATTTGATTCGGGGTGGTGGCCATATTGGATCCGTCATCTTGATTTTCAAGTTCTGACATCAGGGTAGTGATCAGCGACCCCAAGCCCCTAAAGTATTAAAAAATTTCAAAATTCTTCTTTTGGGTCAATGATCCTGCAACTAGGAAAAACAAAATATCACCCTTTATGTTTTGCCATATCTAGTTATTTTAATCTCACAAATGGAAAATTAAATTGTTCTCATTATGTTCCCAGAGTACACGTCACTTGAGGTCACGTTTGTATTGTTTTTAGTAGTAAAGGACGATAACATAGCTGAAATTTGAATTTTTTTGAAAAAAGCTTCAACAAAATCGGCAACTGCCAAATGTCCTTCCCAAAACACCCTCTAAAGAAATTTGAAACGCACTGAATATAATCCTCGTAACTGCGACACCAGTACACACTTGTAGTATTTTGCTAGCTAATAACAGTGGAAATATCAGTTCATGAGGTTATCCAGTACACGTACTACAGCATCTACTGGGTCATATAAAAGTACCGGAACAGCTGAATAACTCGATAGGAATGGATTTTCGGAGAAAATCGTTGATAATAAAATTTTAGGATTTTTACCGCTATCTAATGGTGACATCGCCTTTGACCTTGACTATGTCCTGGAAGGTAATTTCAAGGTCAACTTGAAGATCTTAAATAGAAGTGCATAGTTTTGACGCCAGAACTAGGAAAAGCGGAAAATTTTCATTCAGACATGACCTTGCGAGGTTATTAGACGTTATAAGTAGTCAATTAAAGAATAAGTAATAACTTTAACTTATTAGTGGTAATCAATGGTGATGATTAGTAAAGTTTGATTATTAATGATT